>NJCS01000007.1:1031035-1080035 GCA_002234255.1 Fusarium sp. Na10
CAGCAGCAACAGCAGCAGCAGCAGCAGTCGCAGCAACAGCCGCACTCATCCTACGACGATATTGGACGCCGAGCTAGCTTCAACGGTGGAGACGACGCTGCTTATATTCAACCACCCACCAACCGATCTCCTGCCTTTGGTGGCTCTGGAGAGGATGAGCTCTTCATGAACAACAATGCGGCGGCCCGGCCTGGCTACGGTTCCACGAACAACGCGCTGTCGGGCTACCAGCACCAGTACCAAGATGTACCCCCCACGCCGACATACTCATACAATCCTCAAAGCTTTGCGCAAACTTCAGGCTTCTCGCGGTCGACGTCCACCAATGCTCTACCATACCGCAACCAGCCCCAGTCTCACCCCCCCTCGCGCTACGCCTCGAATGCCAGCTCCTACACACCGCAGGCTTACGACCCTTCTGCTTATGCAAGCGCCAATGTCCCACAACGACAAGCTTCCTACCAAGGATACAATACGTATGGCCAGTCATATGGGTCGCAAACATCTCCTGGCTTCAATCAATCCACAGGAAGTTATCCCCAATCGCTGGCTTCTCCTGCTTTATCGTCTGGGTTTGAGCAGCCGTTGCGGAGCCCCTCACTCAATGCCTCGCCTGGCGCAGCACAGACCTCGGCATATGACCAGTCTTATAGCCAATACCCAGGCCAATTGTCTAATGGGGGAGGATCTTTCTCAAGCGCTTCGCAGCCTCCATATCCTACGGCGACGCAAATGCCAGTCGGGCCATATTACTCACCGAATGAGCATAATTCACTATATAATAGAGGGTCCCGTTCAAATTCACAAGCCTCGCCTATGGGATCACCCGCGAACCCTGGATCAACATCACCCGGACTGCAACGGCACCCAACGAATGCACCCTTGCCAAGTCGTCCTGTCGACGATGAGCTCTCCTGGAGTGCCGGACATGAACGCATTACGAGTGACAACCTTATGCAAGAGTTGGAGCTAGAATTGGGCGGTTCTGGACAAGGCTACCGTCCGCTTCCTGAGCCTGAGAATGGTCATTATGATGACGATCTTCATGGCCAGCGATTGCAACGTTTTGACTCAGGTGCCACTACGATTCCTAACAATGCTAGCCGAACGACATCCACGCGAACTGGTCAGACAGCTTATGAGCCTGAAGAAGAAGATGACGCATATGGAGAGGCTGGTCTGATGGCTATGCGGCAAGCTGAGCTTGACGAACAACGCTTCAGTACCGGCTTCGGATATACGGACATGCCTGCTATGCCAGAACCCTCTCCCGAGCCCGCTCCTATGAACTCGTTGCCAACGAAGGCGTTACATACTCACCCTGAAGAGCAAGGCCACAGCAGCGACAGTGATTTTGCTGGTGTAGACTTGGGAATGCTAGGAGGTGGATTTGGTGGTAATTTGACATACGGCGGGGATGTTGGATCTCCACCCGCTTCATCCGGCCAAGATATTGGTCGACCCCTGCCCACGCCAGGCTATTTCAACCGTGCATATGATCAAGGGGAAAGTGTGCCTGCGTTCAAGACGGCAGAAATAGACTACGGCGGTACAGGAGGCTTGCAGCCACCAACACAACATCGGTTGAGCTTCGACGAGGAGGATGAACGAGTATCACTGCGGTCTCGACAGAGCGGAACGGAGTCCCCTAGTAAGGACGAACTGCAAGATCTGTTCTACCACCCGGGGCTATCAAGCCGACCCCTCCCAGCTATCCCAGGGCCAGGATCCGATAGCAGCTCGATGCTCTCGGTTCAGACCAACAACCGACAGCAATACCAACACGCATACTCGCGTAGTACCGATTCGCGATTTGGTGCGCCGGATAACCCTGAAGCTTACTATACGGGCAATCAAGCTTACAACCTGCAACCCGAACGATCCATCTCTTTGGCTGGGCATAGCCACACACCTCAGGTGCAAACACCTGCTCGATCCAGGACTGATGCTGCCGAGGAAAGGAGGAAACTCACCAGGCATGGCCATCAGCAAGCGCCATCGAACCAATCTTTCCCGGAATACGAGACTCCTGCTGGCTCGATAGCGGCCTTTGATGGAATCACACTACCAAGCGGCCGAAAGAAGAAGTTCATCCCTTCCAAGCTTAATGCCTCTGATTTCCGCAGATGCACTGAGCCATGGGCGCTCAGCGGTCTTGAAAATTGGATTCGTGAGATGGGAGAAGGTGAGATGGATCTAAGGACCAAGACGATCGAGGAGGCTTTGATCAACCTCTTCACTGGCAAGATACCCATGATGAATGTGGCAGATGCCGAAGTTCTTAGCACACATGTAGTTACGTTGATGCTGGAGCGAGGTGTGCTTGTACCCGATGAAGAATGGGTCAAATTTGGAAACGGCCGCATCTCTGGAGTTTTGTGGCAACTGACCGGTTCTGGATGCTATGCTCCCAAGGTCCACGACGAAGAGATTGGTGGCCGGTGCTACTCTCATCACTGCACTCGTACTATCAAGAAGGTTGACTTGGAGGAGCTCGCCCAGGACTCTCAACCTGCAGACGAGTGGCACGTCTTTTATGGTCTTACCAAGGCCGACTGGGAATCAAAGCCCAAGAAGGAGGTCGAGCGCCAGAACATTTTACACGAAATTGTTACTGGCGAGGAAAACTACATCAAGCAGTTGGATATCTTCCGCAGGTATTACAGGGATCAGCTTCGGGCCATGCAACCCCCTGTCCTGAAGCCCGAGAAGCGAGACAAGTTTTTGCATACAGTGTTTGGAAAGCTTGACCTGGTCCAGGCAATCAACAAGGACCATCTTTTGTCGCAGCTCAAGTATCGACAACAAGAGCAGGGTCCTTGGATCATTGGATTCAGCGATCTGTTCCGAGAATGGATTCGCAAGGCCAAATCAGTCTACATCGAGTATGCTTCGGCTTACCCCAACGCAGTCTATCAGGTTCGAAGGGAGGCCGATCGCAATATTCTCTTCAAGCGATTCTTGGACGACATGCAGAAGCAAAAGGTGTCTTCGAAGCAAGATTGGACACATTACTTGATCGCGCCTATTCAGCGCCTTCAGCGTTACTCCCTTCTACTCGACAGTGTCGAGAAAAAGATGCCAACCGACAGCGAGGAAAAGACGAACTTGGCCAAGGCCATCGCGGAAATCCGACAAGTCACTCTCGAGTCGGACCTCAAGGTCGAAGAACAAAACAAGAGAGTCGAAATGATGGAACTGAACAGAATGCTCGTGCTGCGGCCAGGTTTCCATTCTGTTTTGAATCTCGACCATCTTGGCCGTGAGTTGATCTTCCAAGGTGACCTACAAAGAATGGGATCAAAGGGGGTTAGATGGGTCGACACACATGCTTTGCTATTCGATCACTACATGATCCTGGCCAAGACAGTGACTCCCAAGGAGGGCAAGGACAAGAAGTATGATGTTTCCAAAGAGGTACGTGAAAATTTACTGCACAGCTTATGAAACCGCATCTAACTAGGCGTAGCCCATCCCCATGCCTCTCCTGTTTCCTGAGAGCATCAACGACGAACCAGTTCAGAAGCAAAAGGGCATCACTGCTCCATTGGGAAGAACTACGGCAGCGGCCGCCTCCAGCACTCAACTCAACAAGGTCAGTAGCAACACTAGTAGACCTGGTCTGGAGCACGCAGCGACAAACTCGTCTATGGCCTCCGGTACACCAACCGGCTCGAACGACGCGGAAGGAAAGATACTGTATCCGTTCAAGGTCAAGCATCTTGGTCACGAGGTTTATACTCTGTATGCATCGTCAGCCAAGGATCGTGCCGACTGGTGCAACATGATTATCGAAACCAAGACAAGGCACGCCAAGGCACTCTTCTCTCAGAATGCTGAGCCATTCAGGCTGCGGGTTCTCGCGGATGCAGCTTTCCATTACGACACCGCCTCTATGTACGCAAGGTTCCCGAGTGTTGCAGTCAAGGGCACTCCTCTTGACCGGGCAATTCACGAGTTGGAGAGCGTGCTGGGACCGGCTCAGGGCGTCGCCCCTGTATGCCGTGCTCAGGTCAACTGCGCTACCAGCTTCACTGCCTTTGGCAAGTCTGTTATCGCGATCGGAACTGATTACGGAGTTTATATCTCGGAGCCATCAAATCCTCGCGGATGGCAGAGAGTATGTGGTCCCCTTTTCTTCAATCTGATGTAGCTAACAGTTTCACTGCAGACGGTCCAAGCAACTCGCGTCACTCAAATTGCTGTCCTTGAGGAGTTTTCTGTATGCGTGCTCATTGCCGACAAGAACCTCATTTCATATCCTCTAGATGTGATCGCTCCAGTATCTGACTTCTCAGCCCCTGTCAACGATAACCCTCGACGGGCACCACAGAGACTTGCCAAAGACGTCACCTACTTTGCCACAGCTAAGATGAAGGACAGAATGCTCCTGTTCTACAAACGAAAAGAAGGTCTGCATACATCATTCAAGGTTCTCGAGCCTATCTTCCAGAAATCGACCGAGAAGAAGTCCCGGCTCTTTGGCGGACGAAAGACTGGTGGTGGAGGATGCGCGGAGACATTCCGCGACTTTGACGAATTCTTCTTCCCAACTGAGTGCTATTCCCTCAGTCTGTTCCAAACATATATTGCAGTTGCGACAGCGAAGGGAGTCGAGATGCTCACCCTGGATAAGAAGCAGCCTATGTCTATTCCCGACCTTAAGGCGCCTGCAATTGCCAACATTGCCAGCCGCATCCGAGATCAGAAGCCGCTCGGCATGTTCAGGCTGAACGAGAACGAATTCATCGTGACATATGAGGACTGCGCCGTATACGTGGACAAACACGGTGATGTCAGCCGCACGCTGATCATGGAGTACACTGGCAAACAGAAGAAGGCCCGCGGTGCAACCATGTACGGGCAGTATCTGCTCCTCTTCAACGAGGACTATGTTGAGGTGCGCAACGCGGAGAACGGACGGTTGCGCCAAATCATCGCCGGTCGAGACGTGCGCGTGCTCGATCTCGGCGTCCGTGGACCGACTGGCCGAAGCACATTGAATCCGCAGGCACACAGTAACGGATATATGCAGTCGACAAGCGCCGGTAGCGAAGGGTCAAAGGGCACCGTCAAGATTGCCATGGCCCATCCGGAGCTCCCAGGTCGACAGATCGTTTTGGAGATGCTTTTGAACGACGGACACACGGAGAAATGAGGGGAAGCGAATGATTGATAATGGTTACGATGATGAGCATCTCTGGAGACTTAGTACCCGCCCGGCGTGGGCACAAGATCTTGAAATATGAATGACTTGAGATCATGAGATGAACAATCAAATTGACGGGCTGTTTTATAAGAAAGGGAGGGAGGGGGTTTATCTTTTCTTTGAGTCTGTACATGTACATGTCGGTACTGGTCTGGTTCCTCACTTAACGCTCCGTGGCCCAGCAGCCAGCTAATGATTGGATGGATGGATGGATGGCTGGGGCTATCTATGGCCAAGGGAAATATTTGTGGCAGGGCGTTCATAGGTGGTGTATAAGAAGTTGCTGGTGTTGTGAATGCCATGATGAATGATACCTAAAGAACAGTTTAGAGAGATATCTATAGTGGATTTGGATTATAATGACAATCAAGGTCACTACTGGCTGTTGCATAGCTGGTACGATATACCTACCTAGATAGCCACTGTGTGGTTTGATATTCACTCAAGTTACGATATGGCCATGTCTTGTACCTGTTTGTTTGTTTGTTTGTTTGTTTGTTTGTTGAACCCAACCCTTGCTCAATTTTACATGCTGACTATATGTTGTGGTAATCTACCATGTAAAAAGTGAAAAGCTATTCCTGAGCTCCCCTGACTCTGAAATGGCTTTGCGATACCCTCCTTTTCAAGCAATAAATAAATGTGACCATTTGCGACCCACGCCGTTCGGAACGAGTCCCTCTGTAAGGAGTAATCGACTGTGGCATTACAAATCGTGAGATATGTCGGAGTAAAGGCCGCCCCTTTCGACAATTGTCTAACCTGCCTATGCTCGATTGCATTTAAGGCTTGGCCTCCTGGATGGTCTCCTTGGCGTCGGCCTTGATGTCCTCGACGACACCCTCAAGGCTCTTCTTCTTTGCTGACTCGTAGCTGAGGATTCGGGTGAGCTGGACGAGTCCGACCATTCCGAGGAAGAAGTTGACAGCGGCGAGGCTAAGATAGAGCTGTTAGCTTGAGTGTGTATTATATAGCGGATCTTAAGCGTACAGGTAGTTCTTGGGCTTGATGATGAGGCACCATCGAGTCCAGATGATACCGGTGCAGGTCAGAGCGAGGTTCTGGGTGAAGGAGAGCTTCTCGGCGGGACGAGCGAAGTCGGAGATACCGGCAAGGACAAGAGCCCACTGTGAATGACAAACAAAGTCAGCGGTTGCGATTACATCGGGTTTTTTTTTGGTGTGATGAAATTGAGGTTTGAGCGCAGTTGCATCCGCAAGGTAGTCAACGAACCTTCATGACAGGAGCCCTACAACCACGCATATTAGCATTCTGTGTCACAATCACTTGTTCTGGACTTGTACTCACCAGAAATGCACAGTCTTGAAGCCGATCTCGCTCTCCATCATGCGCTTGAACCAGCTCTGCTGCTGCTGCTGAGCGCCATCGGTGCTCTGCCATCGACGGCCGCTGCCCTGGTAGAAGTTCTGTCGGAATGTTTGCTGACGGAAAGCCTGTCGAGCGGGCGCGGCGAGGGTAGCCTGACGGAAGAGGGGGCGCGAGGCGCGGAAGATGGTGTTCGCGGAGGAGGCCATGACTGCTATGCGATTGTCAGTGCCAACCAATATCAATCAATATTAAACATGACATGCAATATCAGGAATCAAGATAGTTTGCGCGCAAATCGAGACATTCTGCGACCGCATACAAAAATATAAATGACACAATTGAATCCGCGATCAGACAGTCGACAGCAACTTACACGTTGATCTCTTGGTGGAGGGGAGATTGGTTCAACAGAGAGAGGTTGTGGTCAAAAAGATGAGGTTCAACGTCGGCGAAAGAAGCTTTGAGACGTTGGGGCAAGGGTGGTCGGTCACTGTCGCCCCGAGATAGCAGGTACGGATACAGCTGCGGTCGGTGGATTTAGCATACCATCCACTAAATCCATCACTGCACGGCGCCCGGAAACCGGAGTTATCGTGCGTCCGGGGTTTACTCTCACTGTGAACGAATACTTTGCTTGGGGTGGGGGGAGGAAAAGCTGTCAGCGGCACCGGAGGCTGTGCATAACTGAATCACACACACACACACTAACCTAAAGTACTCCATCAATTGGCTCCTTTATGCAAGTTATACGTACATAACTTTTGTTCCGCCTTTCCAGTTTATTCCACCCGAGCTTCATTGAGGAACCTACCTAGTTACCCTACGAAAGTATCCTTGCCAACCACAAGCTAGCAATTACTTAGCACTTCAAGGTCGACCCGACTCCGTCGCTTTTGCTTTACCTAACGAACGACTCAACCCACGTCAATTTGCTTCATAATGTCGGCAAAGTACGCTTTCACCAAGTCTCTCCGCGAGGTGCGATTCCTCTTCTGCCAGACTTCGGAGCAGAGCGCGGCTCTTCGGTACGTCTGAGAACCATATTATGCTCCCCAACGACGACGACAACGACAACAACAATCGGCATGATACTGACCCAATTGGGCGCATTGGAGGACACGAGCGATCGAACGACATTGCACATGGACGGTAGAGCTTGAGGAGTCATTGGACTGATTGTTTCTTGCGTCGATATAGATCATTCATCACCCGATCGTACCCTACCATGAAGCGCAACAACCCCAACACTCCCATCCTGATCCGAGAGGCCGCTGGCACCCAACCCAAGGTCTTTGCCCGATATGGTTCGTATTCTATATCGCTAGAAGCCCTCGGGAATACTAGAGCGATATCATCGAAACCACGGCAGTACTGACATGCTCAAAACAGACCGAGGTGTCGAGAAGTCACAGATCCTCGAGGGTCTCTCCGACAAGGAGATTGAGGAGACCGTCACTGGCTTGGTCAAGGCTGATCAATAGAATCACGAGTATCGCTTGATCAATATTTGCGAAAAGAAAGAGAAGCTATAGGGAGAGACCTCGAGCTCGGGCACCACGACGATGAAATGTAATGTACATAAGGGTCAAATCAGCATGCGACAAGAGAGCATTGTACTACTACGAAGCCCATCCATCCATCCATCATCTTGATTACCGACCTCCTTGTAACTGCTTCACGGCCTCGTCCCTCACTACCGGGGTCATATTGTTCCCCAGTTGTTAAGACTTCGAGATACATATAAGCTTCCCGGCTTGGAATATTAATGTAGCAGCACTTCGCCATTATCGAGAAACATCTCTGTACTCACGGTACTATATTACACCTGGCATAAATCGCACTTTTTTTTTCTAATCCCCTGACCTGAGACCATCGTGACTTGCTTAACAACAGACCAGATATCGCAAACTATGTCAATGGACAATCCAACTTGTCCATGCCCAATGCAAGCCCTTGAAATCCACTACCCTGTCCCTTATTCATCTTTTTTCCTTTTCACTTCTACTGATTCGATGTCAAGTAGAGCGAAAGGTGCTGACCGGAATAAATTCACTAGCCATTTCTCGATTCATGTCTGCTCAGTCCTCCCTTTTCCTCCTACTGTGTCTCAGTCACGTCACAATCTAGTTCTTTGTGACAGGAGATCCTTGTCCGAGCCCACCGTCATCTTGGGTAGATTTTGTCTTTCCACCCCAAATCAAGGGTGTCTGTGGCTTGGACTGTGCCCGCTCCCGAGAGGCTGGAAGTGAGGGCCAGTCATCGTCGATCAGGCCGGGCTTCTTGACTTTTCCTCCTGGGTTATCCGGGGTTTGAGGCATCTCTTGAGCTTTCTCGACCTTTACCTCAGCCTTGTCGGCCTTGGCACTCACCGTCACCGCCCTTTCCTTGCCTTTGCCTCGTTTCGAGCTTTTTGCCGGAGTCTTCTTTCCCTCTCCTTGATGAGTAGGCCCCTTGTCCTTTCTGGGAGTTCCTTTCTGGACCGCTTCTGAGATGGCTCGACGGCGTTTGGGGGTCTGGCTAGTTGCGGCGGATGGGAGTTTCTCATCCTGAAGAGATGTCTCGCATGCATCATCGTGCCTGGTCTTGGGGACCTCCCGGATCAGTTCATCTGTTTGGTCATGCTTGACAGCTGATTCATTCACTGTGCCACTGCTTGGTACTTCACCACCGCTAAGATTGGCAACTGGTACTTTACTGAGAGACGCTGTTCTCGATGGAGATACAAACTCTTGGGCCTCCGGATTGAGGCGGCTCCTTGCGCCATTTCCATGATCATGCAAGTTCAGCGAGTCCTCAGATTCGGGGAGGCTCTGGCATTGGAAAGCAAAATCGGTCGAAGGAGGTGGCGCTTGAGCACCGAATTGTTCTCCTGCAAGCATGGAGCTAGGAATCATAGGGCGAGGTCGACGTTGCTTGCCAAAGCGAAGTGAGCCTCCTCTACCCATTCTGAATCCCCGACGACCGCGTTCGTCCTCATCAGGGGAATCTGATTCGTCAAATGGAGGTTGGGGTTGAGGCTGAGGCTGGTGCTGGTGCTGAGCCATTTCGTGCTTATTCCCATGCTTCTTACTTCGCTTAGCAGATCCAGATACAGATACAGAAGGCTGCTCAGGTTCATCGTGGTGTCGCTTGATAGGCGAGGATGAACCCGATTCCTGACTTCCGATATGGCCTCCGTGGTGTGTATTAGACCCCGGCCCTCCGCTGCTACGATGCATGTGCTGAGGTACCATGTAGCTGGGTCGAGGAGAAGACGGCGGCTCATTTTGTTGAAAAGCGTGACTAGATTCGTTGCTCGTGGGCGCCATGTTCTTCGCTTTCTTTTTCTTAGCCTTCTTCGCATTCTTTCCTTTTCCTCTTGGTAGCATGTCTGAAGTATGCTCTTGCTCGATTGATTGTTCAACCCTGGATACGACATTGTCGGTCACGGGAGAGGTTTCAGGCATTTCAGATGGCTTTGTTTCATCTGGAGTGATTCCCTGTGGTTCTGTAGCATCTTCTATTGGTGACCTGGTGGAGTGAGCAGCAGAAGAGCTTTTTGGCGCCTGCGGCAACAAGAACCTAGATTCGGGGTTCTCGAGCATAGATGGCTCGTAAACATCGCTGATGCTTGGAGCAGAGATAGGATTCTGCCCTGAGATTGGCGACTCCAGCTGTGTAGCATTAGGCTCGCAATTGTCACTCTTTTCAACCCCAGAGTTGCTGCCACACTCGATGGCAGTGCTGACGGGGTTCATTGGAGTAACTGAGCGAGGCCCATGGAGAGTCAGAGGCATAGGAATTTTAGCCCATGCTCGTTTTCTCTCTTTGATCTCATTCGTGGAAAAGAGGCTTGGCACACGACTGTGACTGCTCTTGCTACCAGTTGGCTCATACAGTTGTTCGGCTTGATGACCAGATGTCATCTTTGTTGCTACCGGGCTTTCAAGCGCCTTAATGGGCATCTCATTCTGGTTCTGTGCTGCTGTATCAATACCCGCAAGCCCTTCTGCTGTTTCTTTTGGCTTTGTTGGGGTTCCTTGGGAGGAAAGGGAATTCTTCGAAGGGGTGCTGGGCAAGGAAACTCGAGCTTTGATCCCAGTGTACTTGCTTATGTCACTTCGCGGACTACCCGGATCATCTTGATCAAGGTGATAGATTTCATCCAAAGCTTCTTCAGACGGAGGTTTAGTCTGTAATATCTCAGGAGGGGATGCGTTTTCCTGCGCCTTCTGCATGGGAAGAGGGACAATTTGCCTTGGATCAAGAGTCGGTTGTCCAGGGAGAAGTGTCTGTATTCCGGGTCCGGGCTGCACAGTTGTAGATGGGATACTACAGGCTGGAGGTTGTACAAACCCAGACACAGAGCGTTGCCCTCCATTGGATTGCCAGAAATGATTGTTATGAGCTTGCCCAGGGTTGACTACGGCCGGATAAATGACGCCTGGCATCATGTGAGGGACTGCGGCAGTACTCGTCGTATTGCCTGGCATCGATAGGCCGAAAGGATAAGGAGAGAATGGGGGAGCGGCAGAGTTCTGACCAGAAACTCGACCTGGGAGTGGTCGAGTTGGTGCTTGCTCCAAGAGTGTCCATTTTGATCGCAACGCAGGGGAGAATATAACAGATATGCCTTGCTCAGGCATGTTACCGCCGCCAATAGTCAGTGCTTCACCAACTGACGAGGAGTTTGCAAACCTAATTTTTGTTAGTTGATCATTGATTTCAACATGAATCCATAGCGAGTCACGACTTACCGGGCAATAAAACGTCCCGGTTCTTTCGAGGCGATCGGGAACACGTCGTCCACATGTCCATATCTCTCAGCCAGGCCAAACTTGAGCCGTGCGAGCATGTCTGGCCCAGTAATTCCTTGATAGCCTTGGACAATGATGTATACAGAGCGGTCACGAGAATCGCAGATCGGGCAAGAGCAAGGTACATGATCTTTCATCATCAAACCATCCTGAACGTTCTGGCAAGTAACTTCATCCCGACGCCATTGATCTTTCCATGGTGCTTCATCGCGCCTCTTCTGGTTGAAGTCGGGGCCGGTATGAGGTTGCGCGACAGGCGCAGTTGCGTTTCGCTGGTTGTGGCCACCGCGGCGGCTTTTGCGACAACTTCCGCGATGGAAACCTCCACGACCCAATCCAGCATTCCCATTGTTGTTTTTCTCCTGGCTTTGGTGGGACCATCGGCCATCATTCGAATCGAAACGATCGCTTCGAGAAGAGTTGTTTGTATTTCTACCACGACCATTGAATGAACCCCTCTGGGGTGGCTGTGACTGCTGAACTGATGGAAATCCATGGTCAAATCCATTCTGCGTGGGAAAATTCTGTTGGGGAGGTAAAGAATAGTTTCCTTGAGTGGCAGGGCTAAAGGTTTCTGCTGAGTAAAAGGGTGCCATGGGAGGAGCCTGCATCGCGAATTGCCCAGAAAGTCTCATATCTTCAGGGGGTTCAGTACTCATCGCCCTGTTTTGAAAGCCTGCATCAGGTTCTTGCATCTGATTGAATGTACCCATGGTCCCAGGATACTTCATTTCTTTCTGACCGTGAGCCCCTGGCTCATCATAACCTCGGTTTGGTCGCTGGTTCTTGGGTCTGTCATTGGTGCTCAACCGCAACTCTGCATCTCTGATGATGTTTCCAGTGGTATGGTCCTTTGAACGACTCGAAGTAGCCTCGGCTAGTTGCTAATTGGCCTTCTGGCTATCGGTCGGAGGCCTCTGGTTTGTACCCTGTTTGGTATTTGCAACACCTTTTGTAGGACTAGCAAGACTTGAGTTTCGCATAACTGCTGAGCCCGGCAATGATGCTGTCACTGTGGATTTTCGAGCTCCTCGTGTGGTCCGGGGGTTTTTGCGGCCATGTCTTTTGGCTCTTGTGGGGGTCTCAAAGTCCTCCTGCTCCTCCTGTTCCTGGTGCCCGTTGGAAGAGGAAGCGGTCCCCATATCATTTCCTTTACCCTTAGTGTTGGGGGATGGTGTTCGGACTGAAGGGAAAGGCTCTGTGGATTTACTTCTGGCCTGAGTTTTTACCCGGAGACCACCGTGACCGGTAGTGTCATTGGCATGCTTTTGTTCGATCGAGGTCGTGTCGTTGTTGCCGTGAACGGAAGGCCCTGCTGCTGCTGCTGCGGATTGGTGGAGCGCTTCTACCGCACTGGGCACACGACATTCAGACCCCCTAAAGTAGTGTTTGCCATCAAGCACCATGACAGGGTGAGCGACTTTCTCTGGAGCCGGGGAGGAATGATGAGGCTGCCATTCTGTTGGCCTTGTAGACAGACCCGAAGGCCCGAGGATGCGTTGGCCTGCTATGAAGGTGTCAGCATAACGGTAGAACCTGATTTGATAGCAAACTTTACATACCTAACCAGTTTTCGAGGTGCCCCTTTTCATAAAACTCCTTGAGGTGATTAGGCTTCATGGCACCTGGCCTCAATTTCTCGGGTGATAGCAATAGAGATCGTCGATGCTCAAGGGCACTCGCGATAAGATGGATAGCATCATCCGGAAGGCCCTTCATAGCCTCCCAACCGATGACGCCATTGATAGAAAGACCGGTCTCATTACTCTTGATGAGTTTGTCACGGTTTTCGCCGTCATACAGCCAGTGGTCAACCCATTGGCCAACTTCGATGGAAAAGGCATTATGCACGTCGAGGGCGATAGACTGGTTCTCGACAAACAGTTGACTAACAACATTCCAAAGGTTCAAAGCTCCGTAATTGTAAATGTCTTGGGCATCAAAATAGTCCCACAGGCTATCCCAGGAGTCTGGATGCGGCATGTCTTTTATGACCTCCCAGTAGAGCTTGCGGAGTGAGTTGCAAGCAGATTGAACTTCGTCTCCGGACCAAAGGTGAACGCGGCGCTGAGGCAGCAGATGCTCCATGTAACGAAAAGGGTTCGATCCATTACAGGTAGAGAAGACGGCTTTGGCCCCGACTGGAGCGCTGATGTAGAATCCCACAGGGAGGTAGTCTTCGACGTATGTTTGAACAACGCCCTCAGGGCCAGGTGTCTGCAGCATTTTGTAGCAGTTGGGTAGGCCATTGGGGTAGAAGCTGGTGAAGGCTTCGCGCAAGTTAGGTGGCTGGTCTCTGGCATAAGTCCGGTCCGGGTCCAAATTTGGTTGAGGCGGCGGCGATGGCCCGTTGGACATGGAGAAGTCACCCGCTGAAGCGGGTTCAGGTTGAGCCATGATGCTCTGTGTAACAGTCGGTTAGCACATGATGAGACAAGGCGCGCTTCATCTTGAAAACGAAGCGAAAACTTTCATCCCAGTTTCGAAGATCCTTAGGGACCATGAGATGGAAGCATTCACCTCGTCTCGATAAATCACAGTATGCACAAGGAGAGGTGTTGAAGGCTTACCTTGAGGAGTGAAGCGCCCGAGCGTAAAAGAAGGGCAAGTTATGGTTTAGGTTCAGGTATAAAATGAAGGAGATTAATATCAGAAAGAAGGTAGTTCTTTCCTCGAGTCGATCGATGCTCAACGCGCGATGATGCGCCGTGAGGAAGGAAGGAGCAGGGGAGATTTGTCGGTGTTCTCGAGATGAGCGGGAGTGAGGTTTGGGGAGAAAGAAAAGAAAGCAGAGGAAGGGATTTAAGAGAGAAACTGAAAACAAAAGTAAAAGCGAACGGGGCGATGATTGTTCTGGCTTTGCCCTTACTGCTGCCGACACTGTCACCGAATAAACATTAAGTGACTGACACTGGCAATGTTAGTAACTGGCACGCACTGATACGCACTGGCACAGCTGGCCTGCGCAGATATGAACTGGTGATCAAAGTCTCTCGCTTGCAAGTATCCATTCACCAACAGTTATTTTATGCCTTTGCAGTGCTTGGGTGCTTGTGACTCGAGGAGTGCAAACTGTCAAAGTCAAACAAAGGTAAGGAAATCTTTCTGGACGGCTTACAGCTTGCTTGCTGCTCGCCTATAATGGAGCGTAACAGACTTTGGTCACAACTAACCTCAGGTTTGCCGGCATTTAGATACTAAGTACCTACTAAGATAATAGCAAGATTACCTAGTTTTGCTCGAGGTGCTCAACGCGTCAACAATGCAGTCGCCCAAGCGTCTTGCAGCTCAACGCGGGTGCTTGCTGATTCTCGCTCCACACAAACGGCCACTCTGTTATAAGTAGAATGTGAAATATCTGCCGGAGAACTCGTTTCTTGCTTGGTCCGAGAACAATTCCCTTCGATCAGACGAGGTTAGTGCCAGTGCTGGTAACTTTGGACGCCAACTTTGCTATTGTTCACAGTGGGCTTTTTCGTGGATAGAGTGGCAACCACACCGAAGGGAATGTCTTGTGGCATTTCGAAAAGAAAATCGAGCGTTTGTCAACCTACTATCGTCGGCTCAAGATGGGTCACTAATACAAGCATGCTAATGTGGCTGATCGTCAGACGGTATCAATCATTGACTAGTATATACAGAGAGGGGTTATGCGATAGTTCATTGATAGTTTTAGAGATGTTACTTCTGTGCTTTCAGAAGCTTCAGGATCTCAGACTCGTTGTCGCCAGCAATGGCCTTGCCATTGTTCCAATCCACAACCTATACGTATATTAGTCAGTAGGCTTCCATCATGAGATTAAAGAGGCAACGTACCACTGGTCGAACAAAGTTCTCTTTGCTCTCTTTGAACTTCCTGAGAGCCTCCTTCTCGTTATTTGCACCCTTGATCACGTTGGGGATACCGTTGCTTCCAACATATTCTAGAATTGTCTTCACCTGGTCGTCTGTAGGAGGATCCTCAGTGATGTTGAGCTCAAACTGGTCTCGAATGGGTGCCGTCTGGGCGGAGTGGTCGCTCGCTTGGTCAAGAGTAGCGCCAGAAGTGGCATTGGCAGAGACCTGCTTCAAAAGGTTGGCGACTCTGACGGATGCCGGAGAGCTAGCCTTGTGGAAGACTGTCACGATGTCGAGTGTCTTGTGCTATATGTTTGTTAGCAATCAAGTAAATCTGATCTTGGCCTCGTAACTTACGAAGCGAAACATTTTGTCCGGTTGTTCCTCAAAAGTTTATGTTCAGAAAACAATTATACAAAGTTCACAATTGTTGATTGAGGTTGATGTCGGAGCTCCGATTCGGTATAGCTCCATGAAGCTTGTCACGCCGAAGATGACTTAATGGCTCGGGTCTGCAGGGCCCGTGCATAGACCCCCACCATGACACCCGCTATCTTCCGCCTCCTCATGAAGACCAGAGATAGATGATGGAGGGAACGTCCTTGGGACATGTGTGTTTTAATCGCTAGTTGCCCTACATCTAGGGTCTTTTGGAATCACTTGTTGACACAACATTAGAAATATTGTACTATTCATTTCAAATCTCGGATCTTTATAGCTTCATCGTTAATCTCTGACCATGGTTTCTTCAGAGAAGAAAGCTCAAAGTGGGACAAATATAAACCTTTTGGCAATGAGTTATGACCTTATTAAGAATTTAATATTAATCCTCTGCGGGGTCAAAGTTACATTAGTTCAACCAGTCACTATGTCCCGGCTACCTTAGGTGTGAGCGGTGTTTAGATCAGGACGAATGTTCAAGTCAAAGCCACATCTCAGTAGATGCCTCAATTACCAGCCGTAGTTTTGTATTTTGTATCCGAAGCACACAGCAATCACGAAATGGTACAAGCAGATTGTCTAAGAGTGAAGTTTTCAAGAAATCAAATGCAACAATCGGATGATGCTTGGACAATACATCTTGATTGTTCCCGTTTCATACTTACATACGGTATCACAGGCAGCAGCAAAAGAATAGCTGGGATATTCGGTCTCCATTGCTTCCATATGTGCAAAATAAACTTTCTCGATCATTGAGAATTCATGAGATGTTGTTGAATCTCTCACGTGGCCTGCTGTCAAGGATCATAGACAGACGCCTCGCCAAGCTGATATCAACCACTTACGATAGAAGATCGACTGCAACAAGCATATGTTACAGAAACCCTAAGGAAGAGCTAAAATCTTTTTCTTTTTACTTATGACGTATGTGTTACGATCTGATGCGTTTTGTTGTGGTGAGCAAGGACTTTCTTTTATCATGACGTATTCTATGAAGTCAGGGTTGTGGAGAAGAGGTACGACCATGGCACTGATTCATCGTCGAAGAGGAACTACAAAAGGGTCTTGAGCTCGATTGAAAGTTTTTCTCATACAACATTCATCTCACCTCTTCACATAATTCTCCCCTTCAACCACTAAACACACATCTCTCACACATTCATCATGTCTGGCTACTCCAACGTTGGTAACCGTGGTGTCTACGAGGCTGGCGATCAGAGAAACGCTCCTGAGTCGGAGCGCAACGTTGAGGACCCCTACAACGAGGGCAAGGAGAACTCCCACAACAACCTTGATTCCAGTACGTATTCCGCGGTTCAAGTGTGAGAAAATATTCTAACAAAATTGCAGAGGATGAGCGATCCATCGCCAACCGTCTGGCTGCTGAGGAGGTTAGTTGAGTCGCCGCAAGAGGATATCGGCTATATACTAATGCAAAACAGCAGCGATCCGAGCCTGAAGACGATCTCGAGACCGCCCAATTAAAGAAGGATCCCACTTTGCCTGTAAGTCCAATCGAGATCTGGTTTTGGCGCCAAAAGAAGGAAAGGAAAACACTAACGGCAACAACAAGGCTCGCGCTCACGGTAACGAACCTTCCAAGGGCGCAAAGGTGGATGCTCAAATCCAGGCTGAAGAGGAAGAGGAGTTGAAGCGCAAGGGCAAGGCTTAAATGTAACAATAGCTTAGATCACGGCCGTTTCATTGCAGGCAAATGATTCGGAAAGGATGAATTAATGATTGAATTGCAAGCCGAAACGCGACTCTACATGGCATATGTGAAAGTGAAGAAGGCTAAGTAGGTACCTGGTTAGTGGTGTCGTTGAAGTGTGAGTCTGTTTTAGTGATAGCTCAGTCAAACGCCCCCGGCACATTGGGTGTCGTACTATATGTGTTTCAAGTTGATCATTAATAAACATTAAAGAGAGGGACTGTACAGCATATCACATGAATGAAGCCAAATGAACGGTATTGCTTCAAGATGTTTATAAAATTATTATTAATCGCAGCTTTGGCCATTATATGTCTGCTTGTAGCTGCTAGAAAGGCGCGCAGTATGCTAACTAAAACTTGCCACTAGAGGAACCGGATGAAGTGTATCACTATAGTCCTGAGTTAGTCTCTGTAAGATGGCAGGTCATGCAAGACTGAATATAAGACAGAATGTGCTTTCAGAATATGTAAGAAATTGAATATCAGCTATCCGCCCGATTTAGCCACTCCGGCGAAAGAGGACCATCAAGCAGAATCAATCGCAAATTACCTCATCCTTGTGCAAGAGAGAGAAGAAGGGGGAAAAGGGAAATTGCTGGATGCTTACCTTCATGCACTCAAAGATGTCGTGTGCCTCTTCAATCATTCATAAAGAGGAAGAGAATTGTTGGGCTCTACAAGACTTGATGTCTACCAGAAAATTTCTTTTGAAGTTCTCGTCGGCTGGCCCGTGCTCCGTTGCCGGGTATCTTGGGACGGCGAAAGGTTAGTCCGGAAAGATTTAGGCCGAAAGTTAGGGCAGGCGCGCACAGGATCTTTTTCTGCCCACGATCAAAAAGTCCTTAGCGATTTCAAGGTCCGCGGCTCCAGCAAACAACCAACTAACGGGACAGCATAATCGACAACTGGTATGAACCTCGACTCCTACGATCGCAGTTGCATTCGAACAATCAATCACTGCGCGCGCGACTCTTGAAACATCTCGACTAATCGACCGTTTATTAGATCACCGTCACAATGGGCGACGCAGTCATTGAGGGTTCGAACTGGCGCCTCGTTGAGGTTGGCCGTGTCGTTGTTATCAACGGCGACCACCCCTTCGCCGGCCGCCTGGCCACGATCGTCGAGATCATCGACCACAAGCGAGTAGGTTTCTCCTGCTTCACATCAGACTTGTCTGCCGAAACACGCGATATTGACCCCGTCACAGATTCTCGTCGACGGTCCTTCCGCGAACGCTAGCCTCGCTGTTCCCCGACAAGCCGTTCCCCTCAGCAAGGTCCTCCTCTCCTCTCTTATCGTCGAGGGCTTGAACCGCGGTTCCCGAACTGGTGTCGTCCGAAAGCTCTGGGAGAAGTCCGAGATCGACTCCAAGTGGGAGCAGACCAACTGGGCTAAGAAGCGGGATCAGATGGAGCGGAGGAAGGGTCTCACCGACTTCGAGCGCTTCCAGGTTCTCCGACTCAAGAAGCAGCGACGATTCGAGGAGCGCAAGGCTCTGGCCAAGGTCAAGGCCTCCGCATAAATGGGTCATTAAGCTGGAGTCACGGAGGTGCTTGAAAGTCGGGTTTAGATCAAGTGGCACGGAACTGGGCAGGAAACACATCACGGCGGTATAGAGGCTGCTGGATTCACTTTTGCTCCGTTCTGGAAGGCTGTATGTCACACTTCATCGTCATGATGAGCGGCGTCAATACGGAAATTCTGAGATCAACTGAATTCAAAGCATAAGGAGCATCAAAAAAGAACATGGATTCATTGTGAACTGTAGCCGAAATAAAAATGAAATGAATACCCCAAAATTCCGCTGTCTATGTATGCATGCATGTCTTTGCACTCAGTCACTGTGTATCCCCATATTCAACCTTAATGATTGCCCAAATTGTCCGTGGAATTCCCTCCACCCGTCGTCACTTTCTGGGATAGGTACAACAGGTATCCGGATTCTGGAGGGGGAAACGTAGTGACACAGATTCTGATTACCTAATGCGCCTTAGTTCCCACCTCCCACCAAGCCCTAGAATTATCGCTGTGCGAGGACCCCATCACAAAACGACGACGTGAGAGATCAGGCCAGCAAACAGACGTAACTGGGATCAGCAAAACAAGTAAGTTCGCCGCTGTCGTTACGTTCATTGTGTCATTTTGCTATCGAATTTTTGCGGTCTCGGGAAGATTTTGCTGCCACAACTTGTTTACCTGGGATTTACTAACATCTGTGCCCGCACTTCAGTCGCCAAAATGTCGAACCCCCGCGTTGAAGAACTTCCCGACGAGGAGCCCAAGAAGACCACCGTCCAGGAGCACGAGGATGACTCCAGCGACGACTCCGAGGTCGAGGAGGTCGGCGAGGGCCAGCTCCCCGCTGGTTCTACTGTGATCCACAACCGCAACGAGAAGAAGGCTCGCAAGGCCCTCGAGAAGCTGCACCTCACCCGCATCCCTGGCATCACCCGTGTCACTCTCCGCCGACCCAAGAACGTGAGTGCCGGCGGATTTGTTTTTTTGTAGAGATTGGAGGGATAAAATGAGGTGTTGGTGCTAATAGAAGTGCTACAGATCCTCTTCGTCATCAACAACCCCGAGGTCTACAAGTCCCCCAACAGCAACACCTACATGTAAGTTGCACTGTTGTAAAATGATGGATCTGCCTCTGACCTCAAGCCAGTGTTTTCGGTGAGGCCAAGATTGAGGATGTGAACGCCGCTGCTCAACAAGCTGCTGCTGCTCAGCTCGCCTCCGCCAACGCTGAGGACCACTCTGGCCACAACCACGGTGAGCCCAGCAAGGCTGCCGAGACCTCTGAGGAGAAGAAGGAGAAGGAGGAGGAGGAGGATGATGATGAGGATGATGATGACGAGGAGGTCGACGCTTCCGGACTCGAGGATAAGGATATTGAGCTTGTCATGACCCAGGCCAACGTCAGCCGCAACAAGGCCGTCAAGGCGTTGAAGGAGAACGACAACGATATCGTCAATTCCATCATGGCTCTAAGTATCTAAGCCTGAGCTTCTGCTGCACGATCATCCAAAAAAGCATGTACATGGGACGAACATTGGGCTCTTGTATTAGTTCTTGGCGAACTGTACCCTGCGGAATGGAGTTGATGCCAAATAACGGAAACAATTGAAGGGGAATAACACCCAAAAATCCGTCAAAGAATTCTGTTGAAATTTTGATCATGCGTGATGTTGTATTCATGAACTGATTGTGACTGGCTGCGGACTTAATATTCGTTTTATAAATGATGTATCTCATGACTACTGATTCCATCAATTGCTAATTGCTATCTACCTACGTAGAGTCACCGTACTCCGATTCTTAAAACTTTCTGGCACCTCGTACTTCATCACTCTCTCTCCAATGATCGGCTTTTGAACTTCAATTTTCCTCGCTCATCTGAGCCGACGTCAATGAGGGGTCCGAAAACGCCGCCCGCCGGATATTTGAGTGAATGCACGTGACTTTTTAGTGTCCGGTAGTTCCCTGAACTTCGGCAAAGTCATCAACAGTCAATCAAGATTATCCTCTCCGCTCTCTCGACATCGTAACCTTCCTCAAAATGGCGACTGTAAGTTCAATTCATCAATTGGCGCGTGTGACTGATCGCAGGTGCTGCCGAAATCCCCCCCGGGTCCCGATCGCGCGCCTCTACGTCCCAGGATGCCTTGAGCTAATTTTCCCTTTCTCCGACAGCGAAGCGCAGCTCTCAAGCTTGACTGGACCAAGGTCACCAGCTCCCTCGGTCTCCGTGGCCAGACCGTTGCCTCCTTGCAGGCTTTCAAGAAGCGCAACGAGGACGTCCGCCGCAAGGTTCAGCAGCTCCAGGAGCAGCCCACCACCGTCGATTTCTCCCAGTACCGATCCGTCCTCAAGAACCAGGCTATCATCGATGAGATCGAGAAGCGATTCAGCGCCTTCAAGCCTGTCACCTATGATGTTAGCCGACAACTGAAGGCCATCGACGCTTTCGAGGCCGAGGCCGTCAAGAACGCCGAAGCTACCAAGAAGGCCGTTGACCTTGAGCTTAAGGATCTTGCCGCTACCCTCAAGAACATCGAGGAGGCCCGACCATTCGAGGAACTCACTGTCGTACGTACCACCGAAGCTGAGACTATAGAATTGATTCTCACAAGTTATAGGACGAGGTTGCCGCTGCCGAGAAGTCTATCGACGAGAAGACTGCTCAGCTCGTTTCCAAGGGCCGATGGATGGTGCCAGGATACAAGGTATGTTGTGCGGATGACAGAGGAAATGACAGTACTAACACCCACTGCAGGAGAAGTTCGGTGACTTGGCTGTGGTTTAAACGAATCGCGATATACCTTTTCCGGCTTCGCGTTGTGTACTCTAGCATTGTAGATACGAGATCCCGAGGGAGAACCCGGCTTATCTCATACCCAATTCGCTACAATTTTTCCTCTGTGCTTCATAATGAATTTATTGGGTTGTTGAGAATGCGGTTCGATGTGAAGCATAGTGTTCAGGTTCTCAGTTCCCAGACTAACCTCAGACTTCTCAAATTCATGTCTTTTGATTGCCCAATTCACGCCGAGCATCCTTGTTCATTGTTCTCGTCACTTGCGAGTGCTGTCTTAGGACTACTTTTGGAATGAATCTTCACTCCTTCGCTGTCTCTATACTCGAAAGGTGTTGGGCCAAATATCGACGAAGGAGTGTTGAACAATCGGAGGGAGACGTTGGCCGAATTCCCATACACCCAATGCACCGGGCAATTTCTTGATGTACCCAGAGTGAACCGTAATCTGGCTGTAGGCACACCATCCGATCAAGTTCATTATCAATATGTTCGGCAATGTTTCAGTCATCTACATCATCATTACGCATCTCTTGTCATACCCTATATCTGCAGACACCCTGAGAGTCAAGTCCAAGTCCGGTGTCGGATTACATGAAAGGCAATACACTATTTGAAACAGTTGCTGATATTCGAATTTCACGAGTCGATTTGCGAAGATGGAGCTTCTTATGGGTTTGTTATAGTTAGCTTTTTAGCTATTAGACTTAGCCAAGCTTGGGTCAAACTATTCGGACCTGAGAGTCTTCTACTCAAAGAATGCTATTGACCAAGACTTCAAGACTCTAAATCCTCAGACCTAGCTCTAGGTAGGTCCTCTGTAGTCTCGTGCAGTATCTTTGCTGGGAGTCCTACAGCAATATCAGGGTCACGTGTCGGTCTTTAGCCTGAATACCCCGACTTACACAAGACGCCATATATCCCTCGTAACATATGGTCATTATTGTGAATACTTCTCCAATCAAGTCCTTTATCAAAACACAAGATCAACATTTATCATGGTCTTTCCAGATCCGGAGCTCGAAACCTATGTCTTTAAGACGGCACCGCAATTAGACGCTGCCTGGCTGGCACATGAACAAGAGGCCAAGAAGAAAGGCCCCCCTAGAGTATTCAGCAGTGTAGAAGAACGACAACCGATTTATGCTCAGGAATGCCGCGACTTATATGCTCAAATTACAGCGCCTGGAACCCGAGATCATGAGCTCTCCCAAGGGGTTACGAAGAAAGAGTTTACTATTCCCTCTTCTGTGGATGGGCATCCAATCCCCATCCTTCGACTGGACCTTACAGGTACCGAAGCTGAGGAGCCGGAGATTATCGTCATATTTTACCACGGCGGCGGTTTGAGGGTTGGCGAGGCGGATAGCGAAGAACTATCATGCAGGCATATTGTCAAGTCTGGCATTGCTAGGATTCGACTTTACTCGGTGGGATATCGCCTACTGCCTCAGAATCCAGCTACCGTGTGTCTTTCTGACAGCCTGGATGGATTTCAAAAATTCCACAATCCAAAGATAAGAACTATCGTTATCGGAAGCTCGAGTGGTGGACAGATGGCATCTGCAGTGGCGCAAGCAGCTCCTCAGGGTACTATTCACGGACTTTTACTGAGGTGTCCAGTCACAGCGGACAGAGCTAGTGGCGAGGAATTTGTACCTGAAAAGTTACGTCCGTATCACACGAGCGTGTCTGAAACGTTTGTCACATCATTGGGCGGATATTTGCAACGCAACAAACCTAGGGATGGTCTTGAGAAACTACCTCTTGAGGTTTCGGAAGATGAGCTGAAAGGACACCCTCGTACTTGGATACAGCTGACTTCAAACGACCCCTTATACTCGGATGGGCTATGCTATGCCATGATTCTTAGGGAAGCAGGTATCGATGTCAAGGTTCAAGTAGAGGTAGGCTGGCCACATACCTTTTGGCTCAAGGCTCCTCACCTCGATCATGCCTTGACCTGCGAGAAACATATGGTGGGCGGATTACGATGGCTTCTCGAGTAGGAGAGGATAAATGGGAGCGGAATTACTTCCTAGCATAGTAGATTTTGATCTACCTATGGTATGATTCATTCTCTCCACTGCCTCTTCTACGTGACAACGTGCCCCAATAAGCCCTTCAAACCCTCCAGCAGAGCAAAACAGTAAAAAGAGAAATAAAAATGCAATCTTTCAAATACAAAAATGCAATTCAAAGCTGTAAAATATTGGAATTCGTTCCATATACCAAGCCTTAGGCGAGTCCTTCAATCAACAAAGAGAACAAGTTTCAGATCACAACTCTGGCATGTCGTAGCGGCGGAGGTACGGCGAAGAACAACCCGCCAGTAACTGAAAGGTCAAGGAGCTGCCTGGGGTGGGAGTTGAATACGATCCTTTCACATTGAAGCGGCAGGTATTGTTGAAAGTGTCAGCATGAAACTAGACAAAACAGCGATGCGTTTCTTGACAGCAAAAACATTCAGATCTATCAGGCAAGATCAAGAGCAACCTACGAGTGCCAATGTACCCACTCAAAGTCGACGGAAAGTATCTCCATGAGACATCGCTTGGCCCCTAAACTCCAGCATTTGTTCTCCTGTCCCGATCATCCCTGGGTGTTCAAATTAAGAGTTTTTTCAAAGTATTTAATCCTGGTATATCATTTTCCCTCAAGGTTTCGCATATTGGGCAGTCCATTCCTTGGCGGTTGCAATAGCGGCCTGCTCATCCTCTTTCCAGCTCTTGGCGACATCTGCAGCGAGAGGGTCATCCGGGTTAGGAGCACCGAGGAGGGCCTGGATCGACAAGAGGATAGTTCGGATTTGAAGAGCGGGAGACCAGTTATCTGTAGCGTTTGTCAGCTTGGCCGTCCCAGACATGTATGCATCCTGATATGTAACCTACTCTTGAGGACATCGAGGCAAATGCGACCAAGCTTATCGACGTTTGGGTGGAAGATCTTGGTGAGGAATCGAATCTTGGGAGGAGTCATTGGATAATCGTCGGGGAGGAAGAGCTCGAGGCTGAAAACACCACCTGGAGTTTTGTTTAGTCGGCAGATCAACCTGTAGTGACATAGAACATACCCTCATACGGAGACTGGGCGGGACCGTGAATTTGGACATCGAAATATCGGAGGTTATCCTCGTGAGGAACGGCACTGATTCCTGGAACACTGTATCGCGACGGGTGTTAGGTTACGAAGTCAAGGCGCAAGACCTGTAGCCTCGGGGATGACCTACGGCTCGGCCATGAGCCGTTCTGTCTCTTTGATAATGCGCTTGGGGAGAGCCATGATGGGGTCGTGGGGTACGTGAAGGTATTTCGATGATATTCGATATCGGTTGATGCGGTTCTTATCTCAGTGAGTACTTGTTCGTAAGATACCGTGTCGTCGTAGTGGTAGCTTTCGATAGAGGGGTTGTGGTTGGGTGAGGTCTGGAGTTGAATGCTTGAAATACCTGGCAGGCACTTATTAAGGTCAACGGCGGGGCAGTCGCAGTGGCAGGTAACTTAGACTAGAGCCCAGTATTATCGGGAAGCAAGCAATCTACTAACCTTAACAAAACCCGATGGGAGTGATTAAATGAAGGGAAGGATTCTGGCAGCGCGTCACAAATGAATAATATTGTTTAACACCTGGTGATTTAAATCAAGTGACGATTATCAACAAATAGTTAGGCAAAGATGGGTAGATACTAGATAAGCCATATGCATCCATTACCTGTTTGTCTCTAGTAGAGAGAGTTATACTTGAAAGTACACGTCCTTTAGGCGCTGTCATACAGCCATTCCTGCGGTAGCTATTTAGTACTCATGTGCCCAATAAGGTCGCGGCAGGTTCCGTCAAGTGCTGAACCTTTCACAGGCACTTCAATGGCGGGGGATGGGGCATGTACCACGACACCTCAAACAGCAAGGGTAGTACATGTGGAACGACGCCGCGCGCTCTGACCACCTCCTGTAAATCATTCATCCAGTGAGGAACGCGAGCTCAGTTGAGCAACTTGGTTAATAACATCTTTATACAACATTCGTATTGAAGAATACCTTACCTTGCCCTAGGCAACTCTTCTTCCCTGCTGTACTTAAACGCCTCTGTCCTTTTTTGGCCTCTTGTGGATGATGACATGATTCAAAGCCATTCAGTGGCAGTTCGCCGTGTCTCCTCTCCTTACCTCATATCATATGAGTTGCGACATGAAGAACGTCGTGATACCCTCTCGAGATAGCCCATCACCATGCCCTCCTTCGACCAACTTGCCGATGCCCCAAAGAAGGGCAAGGTCATCAAGTCTGCCTACGAGAGCGAAAGTTTTGAGTCAGATGGCACCATTCACGTTGATGGCCTAGTCGGCTCTGCCACTATCTCTCCTGCTGGGCGAGACGTCGCATTGGCTTCGTAGGTTAAAAGTGCACTGTTGACTTGATAGACTCTAACAACGAAATAGGCCTGATGGATTGGCAATCATAGATCTCGACTCACCTTATAGCCCTCCGCGGCGACTGAGAACTCATGGCCTTCCGTGGTTGGTTGTGGATGTCCAATGGTCACCCTTTGCTGCTCGCGACTACTGGATTGTCTCAGCCGCCAATCATCGTGCCCTGGTGTGGAATCTAAATCGCAGGGAAGACTCAAGTTCAGGCGCTATAGAACATTCTCTTCAAGGCCACAGTCGTGCTATTACAGACGTCAACTGGTCTGCTCACCATCCAGACCTCTTGTCAACCTGCTCAGTAGATGGCTATATTCACGCATGGGATCTTCGAAGACCGCGCCAGCCTGTTTTGACCTTCTGCGATTGGACCGCTGGTGCTTCTCAGGTCAAATATAACCGCCAAGCATCTCACATCCTCGCTTCTGCTCACGATCGATGGTTGCATATTTGGGATGAACGCCGTTCTTCTGAGCCTCTGAAATCTATCAAAGCTCACAAATCCAAGATATATGGCCTGGACTGGAATCGATCTGACCCGAAGGCGATCGTCTCCTGTTCCATCGACAAGAGGATCAACTTCTGGGACTATACCGCGGAAGAGCCCTTGCAGCATACCATTGAGACTGGCTTTCCAGTGTGGAGAGCTCGTCACACACCTTTCGGACACGGTCTCCTCGCAATACCTCAGAACGAACCGGGTGATCTCTATCTCTACAACACCAACTTTGAACCAGAATCGAAAGTGACAAGTCAACCAATCGATGTCTGGCCAGGGCACGGAGATCACAAAGCAAAGGAATTTCTGTGGCGATGCCGTGGCGGCATAACTGACGATGGCAAGGACAACCGTGAATTCCAGCTCGTTTCTTGGGGCACAGACAACGAACTGAAGCTTCAATGCATCGACCCCAAAATCTTCGCCGCTATCGGCCATAAACGCGGCATGCCAGCCGATCCAGCGATCAGTATCACTCGAAAAGGCGCAACATACAAAACTTTCCGTACAGTAGACGAAAGTACGGATCGCGATCGTAAATCTGCTACAATGAGTGATCACCGGCCTGGCACCAGCTATCATAAGCAAAGTGCTCTTACTCTAGGAATGCGATCAGGCACAACTCAAAGCCACCGTACATCGATGGCATGGCGAGGTCCTTCAATGAAGGCCAAGGTATCTGGAAGATCCGTCGATCGTAACCAGTCGCAAATAGGATGGATGAAAGGAATTGCCATGACTAAGAGAAAGGCATCAACGAGCGCCAAACGACACTTATCAAAAGACTCGGGTATCTTTGGCCATGGATACCCTGACGATGAGTGGGGAGAACCTGAGTCTATTCAGGAGGAACTTCTACGCATCAGCCATCAACTTCCCAAAGTGAGGTGGGACAACATTGATATGGACAGTTTGACCCTCAATGCCTCATTGAACGGCCCTTGGGGTGCTGATGGAGAAACCATATTCGTTAAGGTTCGGATTGATATTCCAGCCGGCTATCCCAAGACCAGGGCACCAAAGTTCTATGTTGAGAAATCGTCCTTCATGCCTGCAGAGACTCACAAAAAGATTGATCGCGAGATTCACCAACTGGCCAATCAATTCTTGCAGAGAAAAAAGAACTGCCTCGAAGTTGCCTTTACGTATCTCCTTGGGGAAGTTGATCTCGAAAGCAGCACAACTTTCTTCAAGAATGTTCGAGATTTAGATGATGAGCTTGATGGCTTAGCGGACGAGAGCTCTAGTGAATCCGACGAGGATATCCCCGCTGGCGGTTCAGCATCCATGTCTCAAGAACTGCCCCCTCATAACGAGCTGGATACCGCGCTTGCGCCTCCGAATAGGACAATCGTGCCACCGCCACCCAGGACCTGCGGTGCCAGGTTCTCACACAACGGACGACTGATCTGTTTCTTCCCCTCCAAAGAGGAAAAGGCACGCGCATTGTTCACAACCACTATGGACGCTTATAGGGAACGCCCAAAGGGGGAACCATTCTTTGCGGGCTTTGGCAGAATCGCACATGATCTTGGGCCTCGACAACGTTTTATGGCGGAAGACAGTTCCGCATCCAGCGGAGATTCCGATACCTCTGCCTCTGGATCGTCTTCATCCTCGTCATCTTCGAGCGATTCAGAGTCTACGTCAATGCACAAGATTAATCTCTGGTATCACCCTAGCCGCCAGTTTAGGAAGACATGGAGCGAAGACAGATCAATACGCTCGAGTGGCGGTGGTACAGGAGTAGGCACTGGTACTGGCACTGGCACAAGTCGTCGCAGGCCTGGTCGGCCCAAGAACTTAATCTCGATACATGACTTCCGTGGTCTTCTCCCCTCGAAGGAGGAATTTGCGCGTGAGTACGCCATCTTTGGCGATGGAGCCGAGGTCTGTGAGCACAACGCAAAGGTTGCTGAGAAGTACAACGCTCGAGATCTGGTTGATGTCTGGCGATATCTTGGGCTTCTATTAAAGAAGGGTGTCCCGCTCGAGATACTCGCTCACAATCAGAGGCGCGATTCTATCCTGGTAATCGCCCATGATGTGGTTTCCAGGTGCAATGCCGATACTTCTCCTCTCGATTCCTTTCTGGAAAGACACGAAGGTGCATTGTCGGGTAGAGTCAAATGGGGTAGGCATCCCTTGGCCAGGGACTTCATCATGGACCTTTTTGCATACTATGAGCAGATTGCTGACATCCAAATGCTGGCAATGCTTTCGTGTATATTCGGCGAATCTTCTGCTGCAGACAGTGTGGCTTACTTTGAATCGCATCTACCGCAGCCCGAGACACCGCTCCCTTTCAAGGCACCAGCTTTCTCGCTAGACTACTTCCCCACTGATGCCTCACTATGGAATATTGGTGGACGCAGTTATACCAACTCAGCTATTACAACACCGATGACAGTGCACACTCCTGTCCACTATTCTGGATCTCAGGCGTCAGACGATGGCATATGGGGTGGTGATGCAGCATCGAACTCGTACTCCTGCGGAGAGACGCCGCCAAATAAATTCAAGGGGTATTTGGGGGAAGTCGAGGCACCGCCCAGCGTGTCTACGTCTCCAAACACGCGATTTCTAAATAGAGCAAACTCGGGTCTGGCATCAGCTTTTGCTGCCAACCTGCCACGTTCGTTTGCAGGAGTTAGCTCGTCGTCACCTCCAAATCAAGTAAGAAAGAGACCCAGCCCTGCCGAGACGATTCTCAGCAGTCTGGCTCCAGGCAATGTTACATGGAGTGCGTCGACCGCGATGGACTCGAATGGTGGGAGAACCTCTTTGGATGATGACGATTATGGGAGGGATGATTATCTGTCACTTGTGCCCACAAAGATTGCCGTCACAATGGAGGATCAAACGGCATTCGACGATGATGGTTGGCTGAACGTATCCATGCTCGAGTCCAGCCAGGCGGATGTCCATGCTCGTTATCGATATGCGTACGCCGAAATGCTGCAAATGTGGAATCAACCACTCTCCAGACTCGAGATTATGAAGTTCAACTCACTCAAGGAGGACATGACTGGAGGGCATGGTGACGACGCCTTCCATGAGCCAGGCGCTGGCCACGATGGCAAAGCACATAACTCATCGCCCATTGCCATGGGCAAGAAGGATCAGCTTCAAGCGTTGCTTGCATCGGGCCGCGGTCTTGATGTCACAGGGATGTGCCGCATACACGAAATCCAGCTGGAACCGCTTCGTTATACTTCCAGTGACTCCAAGGTCGGTGGTGCTGTTGGTACATGTGATCGCTGCCATCAAACTCAGAGTCAGCTTACATGTGTGTACTGCCTTGAGCCTGTGGATGCTCTCTTCCCTCCATGCTTGGCTTGTGGTTGCGCAAGTCATGAGGCGTGTCTAGCAGAGTGGCATGCTGCAGGCGAAACGCAATGCCCCGCAGGCGACGAATGCAACTGTGTGGAGGAGGCAGCAGATGGCCAGGTTGAATCATGGGCAGCCCTGCAGGGAGCCATGCTCAAGGGGCAAAGACATATGATGATGCTGCCTGGCCCGGCCTTGGATGACAGCGACGACGACAACGCAAAGATGCCTCGGAACTGGGAGAGAGCTGAGTCCTCTTTCCCCTCGCGGATGCAGGGCCTTTCAGCTGCCAGTATAAGTCTGGGCAACAGGCTACGGAAATCAGCAGGAGAATGGTCACGAGCTTCAAGTTTAAAACGAAACGATCGGAGGAACGTAATGTAATATCTCTGAAGGGTTATTCACTATCGGATTTGACGAGCCCATTGCTGTGTACACTAATGGAGGCTAACTGGTTGAGCGTTCGAATTTCATGTGTTGGAGTGAATATGTATCTTTTTACACGCCACTTAGTTGCCGCATTTCATATAAGATAAATAGATAAATATCAGTCACGGCAAAAGAATCCTGGTAGTCATGATTGAGGAATTGCATTGTCTTGGGTATACTGCCGAGGGTCATAAAGCCCAGGTATGCATGCAACAATATCTAGGCAACTAACTGCTTTGTCAATGGAGCGAGAATGGCATCTAGCATATGGGCAATTGTCACACCAATACTAGTATTTGGTGATGAAATACTGCTTTTGCACTGACGGCATGAGATCAACTCTCGGGCCTTGTTCTAACCAGGTTTATAGGGAGCATACACTTGTTCTCTTTGCTTAGCAACAGTATAGCAATTCAAGTCACAGATCCTAACGCAATAACAATTCCCAAACTCTTTTTTTATAATATCGAGGTAAACTACAAATACAAGAGAGAGCGTAGCAGCCAGCATTGCACCCAAAGCATCAAACGAGGCCCCATCCTAATCCAATCCTTGTGCTGTTAAAAACAACACGACAAAATACTCACTTATCCAAAGTCGATCAGACTTCCATCTGACATGTCTCATCTCGAATCGGGTTCTCGAGTCTCGTTCGAGTCAGCACCCACAAGTCTCTGATTCTGTTGAGATGGTGCTCACTAACCTCGGAATACAGGTCCAGGTACGTCCATTCAAGGTCTTTTGGCACCCTACACCGACCGCGTCGTTGTCCGACGATCCACAAACGGACAATTGTATAAGGGAATAGTCCCTTTGTAAGATCTTCGCCAGCGAATGCAAGCTCTGCGACGTCGGACCAAATCAGCTGAGTGTACTCCACGCGTTGGGTATCTTGGTGGTAGCGGAAGCCATAGTACTCACCTCGTCTGTCTGTTGAGGAATTGAGGAAGGGTAAGTGACTTTGGTAGCTGCAGCTGGTAGGTCGCAGGCACATCATAGTAAACTCTTCAAGTTGAGGGAACGTCCTGAGGCTCAACGGTTGCCCAGCATATTCTGTCGGCTGGATGTGTGGAACAACTTGATCATGGTCAAATGCTGACGCAACTAGACCAAGATCAAGACTGATGAGGTCGAGTCCATGGGGACATCCAGGCTGTGAGGGCACGGGCTTTGGAAAGACCATGTTGTGTGTCAAAAAGGTGTCCTTTGTAACAGAAATTCGCCTCGACCGATGGTGACTGTCTTGGAAACGAGTGTGGTGAAGTCGCTTGAACACTTGATATGGTCCAGGTCTGGGCATATGAGATCCGATGGATATCATTGCCTCGGTTCTGCGATAGTCATCTTCACATCTAAGTGCTCGTTCAGGGAAGAAACTGACAATCTGGGGGCCAATAAGCTTGTCGATATCACTACCCATGGTAGCGAGTATCACTTGCTCTGTGTTGGGCAGTACCGAAAACATTGTAGAGGTAGCAAGACGGTGAGTGTACTCAAAGCTGTTGAATTTGTGATGTCGAGATAGATAGATCTCTCTTCTTGGTGAATGCAGATGGATGGTGTTATGATAAGTCCAAGGTGCGGAATATACTTGCTTTATAGTCCAATCCATGCCTGGAATGTCGGTATAAAGATGAAGTGTTCATCATTTATTGGGCCTTGTCCATGTTATCACATCTCTGTTCGTTAGAAGGCTGTGCTTTAGTTAGAAGCTAATATCATGTCCTTCTCTGTTCGTCTGAACACCTTCTATAAAATTGTTCATCTTAGTGTGAGGGGAGATGTATTCATATGTTCCATGTCAGATAAACAAGCTCAAGTACCTACCTACTTTGAACTGTAGCGTGATACGAGAACAACATTAGATGTTCTCAACTTCGATTATAATTACTGAAAAGTCTAAGCGTCTCTGTAGTAATACGCAAGGTATAGCTAATAGGGTCTTATATAATAAGAAAAACACAATAAGATGCTTATTTTCTAGCATAATATGATATATAGCATTACATAATATGCTAAAGAATATAATAACCTTAAGTCTTAAGGTGGTATAGTAATTGCCTTGAACCTTATGACCTAACTAAATAACAGACTATATTAGGTCACAAGACAACGCAGTCTAAAGAACACAAGTTGAGGAATAACACAGATAATAATCAACACTTGGGCGATTGTAATTATAATACACAGGTTTACCTGAGGATTGAGGAAATACCTAGTCTTTCGGTTTTTATCGTTTCTTTAGTCTGTCTGCTTATTTCGGAAATAAAATTCACAACTGCAATATATAACAGAAACAAGATACCTCAGTATGTTTTGAATAAATATTTAAATAATTAGATACCATTGCTTGTTTCATCATTGAGTTGCGTAAAATAATAGCGCCTACACTATAATTTGTTCCGATTGTTATGCCTGTCATTTCTGGTTGAACATAGTAGTCCAGTCCAATAAGTCTTTTTTTGTAGTTTTTCATTTTTCATTTTCTGAGCCCCTCTCCATGTCTGTTCGTTCTTCATTTACCCTCAAGGATTGTCAAATTGTTCTTCCCTATGTTGGTGCCGTTGTTGAACATCACGCACACATTAGTTGTTCGGGACCTAGGTACTGTTCTTGTCGTTCAGAGCCGGTCAAAGGTGTCTCCCATCCAGTTCAATTACCTTGGATACGACTTCGCCTTACTTCCACTCCAGATTCGCTCCATCCATCCCGTTGCAAATCAAACGTCAGAATTCTCTCGACAACCACCCATCTCATTCTGTTTTCGTAGACGACTTTCTCTTCACCAGCTTGCCATGAAGTGATTCGGATCCATTTCTGTCCGTCATCAGGGGCCCTGTATCTACCTTCGAGGAAGGCAACCTTGGACAGCATGATGCTGCGGTGTCTGTTGAGTTCGTGGCAGTCCTCTTTGCCGCAACGGCCGTCTTTCAAGACAGCCTGTGATTCTGGCTCACTCAGATCCAGGGGTGCCATCTCAATGATGTTCTCGTCCACCCAGAATCTGAACTGCTTCGCCAATTGTTGAAGTCGCCCTCTGTATGGCAATTCTGGATTCACATGGACCATCCACGCTGGATCGATTTCCCCGACCTTGACAATCCACATATCTTCCACGTTGGGGAACCAAAATCTGTCGAATTCGATTTTCCCAAAGTCTGGCTGCCGGTAACACGCCGATAGATAGACAGAATAGTGATAGGGTCCCTCCACCCGTCCATCATCAGGGAAACAGTCCCAGAAGACAAGACGCCGTATCCGCGGGGCAAGACCATCTAGGTACTGGTCGGTCACCTGATCTGAGATCCTGTGGTCACAGAGGAGGATGTCCCTGGAGAAATCGAAGTATGATCCATTACCAATAGGTTCGTACCCAACGCGAGTTTCATCTCGCGATTCCGCAGTGAGTTGTGTGACGGTAGGCAAGGGATAAGACCGGCTCTTTTGAACCAGGTCACCGTACAAAACGATACGGGGCTCACTGGCTCGTGACCATATCTTTAGACGAAGTTCTGTTGGTAAAGAATTAAAGTCAGTCGTAGCCGAGGCCGAGAGGGACAAAGACGACATGGTCTCGAGGTTATGAGACGAAGAAGACATGTCCATCATAGTAAATAGAGTGTGGGGTATATGAGCTCCAGAGAATGAAGACCAGCAGAAGACATCAAAGTTTGGCTGCCAAACAAGAGGCATCAGCCGCGGTTTTAATCTCACGTCGGGTATATAGTGTCGAACCCCAGAGCAGGGGTTCTCACGAGGACAGACGGAAACGGTGTCATACCTACAAGTAGGGGGGGGGCCATGACCGTTTGCGGCACGTCCGGGGCGGGGGGAAAATTGATCCTCGTGAAGCCATCGTCGGACGCGGTGCATACATGCATGCGTGCGTGCATGCATGTAAGGTATGTAGGTGGTAGATAGTAGATAGACTATGTGCTGTACATACTGTGTCACAGCCTACTAAAACCGGGATAGTTCACCGACACCGCCCTCAGCGGTTCAATGGCGGCATGCTGTATGGCGGATTCTGATGTCTCGGTCAATCTACCAATGAGACAGCTTTCCAAGGAACAGAGTGGTGATGAGACCGGGGGAGCCGCAGATGGTGCAAGATGTTAAGTGGACGATCACACTTGATCGAACATTTCGCGCTTCTTGTTTACCTCTTGACTCTCACTTGTCTTGTAAAAAGCAAATCTGGCAAAAGCCTCGAAACGCCCGTCCGCCGCTTCCCCTCGCCGCCCTTTTTAGCTCATCATCTTTGCTATCAGTATGATTTATAGTCTTGTCTTGTTTCTGATCAAATGTTTGACAGGATGTCTGGTCGTGTACGTACGGAGTCGAAACAGCAAAAAGACAACGCTCAGCATTCGAGACAACCGATCAGTTTGTGTGTCTATAGCATTAGTGAGTTATGTCTTGGATAATGGCCTGATGTGAGTTGGACGGTGGCAGACTATCCCAGTCGTGGCTGCATACGACGCAAAAGCCTGCCAGTGGGCAAGACTGATACGACGCGATGCTAAGGCCGGAGAGATCAATCAGAATCAGGATCTCCTCAGCCCGGAGTACACTCTCCCCAGTTACATACAGCCTGGAGGTGACCGCTTATGATGCCGGGAATGTCGATTGTCCATCACGAGGCTAGTATCCGTAGGTGACAGTTGTCCGAGAACGTGGGTCAACGCGCGAACAGACACTTTCAGCTCAGCTCAACACACCAAAGGAGCGAGTTGATTAAGTTATCCATTCTAGGCTTGTTTCCGATCTTCTTCTCCTGTTGGCAATCTGAAGATGTGTCCTCTTTATTGCGGTGGACGTACCGAGTCATCTTCCGATCCTACACTCCGTACTGTAGAGAGAAAAACTGGGAGTTTGGTATGGACCCAGCGGTATGGTTGGCTTAACAAAATGTGCTTGAAGTGAGGCGGAAGGGCTTGGACGGGAACCTGCAAGGGATGTCGGGTAACCCCGTGTGGAGTCTGTTAACTTGAGGCGGGATAGTACGCGATTGGTGCCGGTGAACTGGTTCTGGGACAGTCCAAGAATGAACGCCTTTACCAAGTCTGGTTATGATTGACAGTGAGATCTGACTTTTAGGGCAACAAACAGTGGGCATCCTTGGTGACTACAGACAGCGATGGTGATGAGTGAAGGCTGAACGAATGTATGTCGGGCAATAATACCGCGTTCCTATTTCATTTTGCCATCGACATGATCCAATTTCTCCGATAACAGCACATCAGCAGGTACGGGTGCGTGGCTGGTTCTGGGTCCCGAGACCACGTTTTTCTCCAAATCGATCTCTCAGGATCGGGAAAGCTAACCTGATCCATTGGCTGGCAGACGCGAAGTGGTCGCTATCGAGAAGTGGAGATAATTATGTGGTTTTATAAGTGTGATAGGGAGAGAAGGCCTGCATTCTGCACGGTTCATTCTGTACAATGCTGCGCACCCACGAACCATGTCTAACATATCAACCCAGTTTCTCGGTTAGAAGTCACTGAATATGCCAAGGCAGACTGGCTGGTCAAGCGGGACGGGATGGTGGGTGGTGGATCAAGGAAGAGCGGTGATGTGCTCAGTATTGGAATGGCTGATGACTGCTTGAAACATCGGTGTACATGCGTGTCTGGGTATACTCGATGTTGTCACTTTCGGTATCCAATGCCATCAAAAAGATCGCACTGTAGCCGCCAGACCTGAGTTTTCTCTCCGGTGGTGTTCTCTCCTCCTGTAATGCAAGGTGCTGTTTGTGAAATCATGCGAGTGATGAGGAGTCGTCAGGCGGTTGAGTTGACTCTGCTTGTGTAGGGTAGTGAAATGGCCCAAGGGTTGATCAAAGCTTCTTTTTGACTCTCGGTCCGTTTGTCGGTACATTTTCTATCGTGTTTGTCATGGCCGTATTTCGACTTTGCGAGAGGAGAGGGGAGGAGAGAAGACGAGACGAGACGAGACGAGACGAGACGAGATGAGATGAGATGAGAGAGAAAACTTCTGGTGACTGCACCATCAGTTGTGCAGTTCCAAGCTTACCTATGAGTGGGAAGCTGCAAGTGTATCACCAACCCCACCTGCACCATAAGACAGCTCATCCTTCCTGTTCTCCCTTCCTGCCTGATGGAAGTGAGAAGTACCTCAACAGTCAAAGTACCTCCAAAATTCCAGAGACAATACCTACCAGGTACCTAAGGAGGTACTTACGTATACGAATATTGTACTCCGTACTGCTGCTGCAGGATCAACATCCTCCGTGGGAGCTGGAGATGACGATAAGCCCGTCACATCTCAACTAGCAAAGCATGGGATGTTTTACCAGCCCCCTACATACAGTACAGTACAGCACAGCACACACAGCTACGTACGGGCTCGCGCACGCGCTTGTCCATAGTCTAACTTTGTAGATCCATCCCATCCATTTCCATGACGGGAGACGCTACGGCACGATCTCCAAGTCCACTAACCCTGGGCGACCCACTCATTGCCGGTGTCAATTGGCATCAACACCAGCCTCCAACTTCAGCTCCGGCTCCAACTTCACCAACAGGTTCAAGTCAACCCCCCGATCCATATTCCGGACCCGGACCCAGATCCCGACGCCCCCAATGCCTTCTCGATAGCATGCCACCCCCTACCGACGACGAGACGCCGTTTCCCTCGCTAGACCACTCGGCCCTCCATGGCTTCGGTCGTTCTCATCTTTCCCCTGACGATGCCTTTGTGTCGCCTCCTCGAGGGCCGCGAGGCCGGAGCCGAAGACGTAAACGCCCATGGAAGAAGCTGATGTGGGTTAAGCAATCGTGTACGCCTCAAATAAATTCCTGCATTGGACAATGGCAGCTAACAATTGAGCCTACAGACCCCGATAACTACACAGATCAAGCAACCTTCCTCGAGAATCTCCAGCGCAACCCTCGTCTCAAGCCATATGACTTCTGGCCACTCGTCGCTGACTCTACGGTCATACTACAGCACGTCTGTTCAGTCATAATCTTTGTTGTTTGTTTTGTTGGCATATTTCAGGAGCGCGTGTCTCCTGTTGCTGTCACAAGTTGGAGTAGCTTTGCTACGTTTGTAGGATGGATCCTCTGGGAACGTTGGCTATCAGAAATTGAAGACACGGATGATCCGAGTCTTGGCGTGGCAGCGAATGTGATGGGAAGGGCCGGTCGGACCGGAAGTCTAAGGCGACCAACCCGCACGGGCAGTATCCGGCGTCCACCTCCGCTCCGGGTCGAGTCGGCGCCGTCTACCGCCGCACCCTCTGTTGTCGCTTCGGCTGCGAGTTCAACAACTAACCTGCATGCGCCCAGCACGATGCATCGAGCTCAGTCTGCTTCAACGACCTCCCTGGCTAGTGGCATCGCACACACTCCACGAGCGAGTCAGGAACATCTCCCTGAACTACCGCCACCCCTCCTGGCAGAAGAAAACCGATATCGACAGAGGATGGAGACGGTCAAGTCTGCGATTCTTATCTATTGCACGCTCCTTGGACTGAGTCCCATTCTCAAGTCGCTAACACGATCAACATCAAGCGATAGCATCTGGGCTATGTCATTCTGGCTTCTCGCGATCAACATCTTCTTTTTTGACTACTCTGGAGGTGTAGGTGCCAAGTTTCCAGCATCGCTGTCCACAAATGCTGCCTTGATGGCATCGACTGTACTCGCCAGCCGACTGCCATCAACCAAGCAGGTGTTCAGTCTGACACTCTTCAGCATCGAGGTGTTTGGGTTGTTTCCAGTGTTTCGACGCTATGTACGACATCGAAGCTGGCGCTTCCATATCCTCTCTGCCATTCTGCTGGTACTAGGTGCAAGCTTCGGAGTCGGCCTGATACTGGGATACGATAAGAACACAGTTGGATGGCCATGGAAGAGTGGACTGGTGGGCATGATTGTCGGGATGCTCATTGCCATACTGGCTACAGGAGGATGCAGCTGGTGGCTGATAGGGCTTCAGAAGTATAAGAACGAGATACGAGGGCCGTGGGATCCCGCGAGACCCATTATCATGAATCGACCTAGATGGGATGACGATTCATGAGGTGGTGTCTTTTCTTAGGCATGTGATTATTATTTGCTTGCTCATGTATTTAGACCTGCATTTACTGTCCTGGGTAGAGACATCTCCATCCCAGTGACTACATGATGGAATTTTTAGCGCAAAGTCGCTGTCATTTTTGAAATCAAGATCTCCATTCGCATCATTTTCAAGGGAACGACGAATGAGTCCCGCTGTATAAGCAATTAATTGCCAAACAAACAAGGAAACTTGGCAGGATTTCTATGTTGAGCCAAGCTTTTTTATTCAACTCCACAAGGCTACGCTAGGACGCTGACATGGGGATTGTGTTACAGATCGAGAAGTAAGGGAGTATTGAATATCGATCGAGGTCATGGATTAAACCATATATTTAATGGCTTATTTATTGAGAGATGATATTGGTTACAGGAAAAACAGAGTCTATTCTGCCTGAAAGAAGGAAAAAGCTAATGTGTTATTTTGACCGAGTGGCTTAGATCCCCTAGACCCTCCCTCGGGGTATAAGAAGACTTCTGACGCTAAACTGAGGTACTAAAAATACTTAGTCTAAGATCCTCTAAAACTTTACTAAATTTACCTAAGTTTACCTAAGGCTTTTTGTCACCTAGGATAGAGGTCCTAAGTTTTATTGCATCCCCTTGATCCCCTACGGAAGGGTGATTATATTTGCCGATTGAATGAATTCAATATCGATCGAGGTTCTGAGGAAAGGGACAATTGACTTTGGCCTGGGTTTGGTGGCTGAGATAATTGGAATAAAATCAGTCGTGGATGGTAGTTGAGGGAGACTCAACGTTTGTTATATGGTACGTACTAGGAATGGAGGCTACCTTGCCTTAACTGCAGTGTGCTATGTATTATTTGTATTATACACCACTAACCACTTGAAGAGAGAGACTTGATCATCCCCTCTGCTACTCAGCATGTATAACAAGATTCTCTTAACGAATGGAGATCCATATGTGGTGTTGGCGTGATGTGATGCCGTACTCGCCTGATTCCAAGCCTCGACAGTACATACGTTACTCTGGATACGAGATGCATGCACTGATGGAGCCGCTGATCGGTGATGCTGGTCTGGCTCTGCATGCGAGGATGAGGTCAAAAGAGACAGCTACTACAGCAGTATTCGTTTAAGCAGCATCAACTGCGTTTCGTGGAGTTGCACTGTCTACCTAGACACCTCCCCGAATTAGAAGCCGACATCCACCAATAGCGGCGAGGGACAAGGACGATGTTTTGTTGGGAAGCATTGGATCCAATCCAATTTATCCGTAGTCGTACAACATAGGCCGCCAAAGAGTCCTAGTGAGGCACTGAGGAGGCACTTTGGGACGACGCGTAAGTGTTTGTATGCACGCGCATGCACAATGCGTGAGGGGGCAATAAGCTGACGTTGATGGATGAGCTTGAGGATGTGAAGATGACATCCAGAAGAGAGACAACAGCAGCACCAGTAAGCCAGCTCAGCATTCAAGGTTGCCACTGCAGAAGCTGAGATGGTGCTGCATATCATGTTCTCATCCTGGTCTTTGTGCCGCTTAGTGGCGTTTCATAGCGCTGGTTAGTATGTATGTATGTTGACGGTTGTTTACATGTTTCCTCTTCTAATATCTAGCCCTGTCTTGTTCCGGATGGTATACTCTGTAAGTTGAGTGAGTGAATAAGTGAGAGAAGCCACAGGAAGCTTCTCGTTGGAAAAAAGAAAAAGGAGTCAACAGACGAAAGGAGCAATTTTGATGCATGAACTAGCATCATCATCAAACTTTAATATGGAGAAATAAAGTTATGGTAGGCTACTTCGTATTCAATACATTCAACGTGCGTAGGTACATACAGTACATACCTATGTTTCTGGATCTGGAAAGACATTGACTGTTGTGATGTTGTCCGGGGCAATAAATCCCTAGTTTCGAGGGTAGCACCGATTTAGACTCCCCCTCCTCTTAAAACATGCACGGATGCATACCAAGAAACGCCATGGGCAATAATGGCGTCGCCCCCAAACGGCAACCGGCACAGGCAAGGCAAAGAGTAGCAGATTTAGGAGATGAGAGGCTAGAAAAGATAAAATGAAACTCAATTTTCCTTGTTCCGAACGTCGCTGCCGAGCATAAAATGACGATTATTAGAGAAGATCATGGAAGATAGGTACCAAAAGGAAAAAAAGTAGAGTTTTATGAAACCTCAGACGATGACACCCGACAATTACGGGAGTTGTGAGAATGTTACTGAAATATGGTGATTGACAGGCCATTAGAACTCCAACAGCGCTGTAGACCCACCGAAAAAGGTCAGCGCCTATGCCGCAGGACTCGGCATGATTGGTCGGTCCAGGCGTTTTAGGTACAGTACATACGCACAAGGTTGCTGTCGGCTTTTCGGGTCCAGGGGCACCTCTGCAGCCTGAAGCTGTGCTAGAGCTTAGCATTGGATCAGGATCAGGTCAATGGTCGCCCCAATAGCAGCAGCTTAGCCTGTAATCGTTCGTAGTCCAGCCACTTGTTGACGTCTGCTGTCTGTTCACTATTGAACTGGGCTAATAAAGTATCGGGACTTTTTAAGTTTGCAAAACTCTACTGCATTGTATATAAGGAGGTGATGCTGACCTGTTCCAAGACTTGTCTTAGTTGTCTCCTGTACATCCCTCTCGTTGAATTGACTTGCATCTGTCCAATCCTTGACTTTATAACTCAAGGCTCTCTCGCTTTCACTCAATCGTTTATTAGTTACAGTACAAAGATCATTCGCACCTACACCACACATTCAAGATGAAGGCTACTTTCTTCCTCGCTGCTGCTGGCCTCGTTGCCGCCCAGGACTTCGGCGGTCAACCCGAGTGTGCTGTAAGTCAACCATCCATCCAATGACAGCACCCAACTAACATCCACCCCCCAGCTCAAATGTCTGCAGGAGAACATCCCCAAGGCCGGCTGCAAGCTCGAGGACACCGCCTGCCAATGCGCCTCCGATTTCCAGGAGAAGCTCCTCCCCATCATCACCCCTTGCTTGACCAAGGCCTGCGAGGCTCAAGACCTCCTCAAGGCTCAGTCCGCTGCCGCCGATGCCTGCAAGGAGTTTGCTAAGACGGCCGGCTCCAGCAAGCCTACCGCTACCTCTGCTGCTGCCACCAGCGGCGCCGTCACCGTCAGCATCGACACCTCCGTCACCGGCTCCGCCAGCGTCCCCGCCATCTTCTCCAGCATCCCTGAGGAGTCCACCGTTGTTCCCGTTACTCCCCACCCCGGCAACGGAACCACCAAGACTCACGGAGCTTCCACACCCACTGGGACTTCTGGCTCTGGTTCCGGCAGCGAGAGTGGCAGCGCCAGCAGCGTTCCTACCGGTAACGCTGCTGCTGTTGCTGGCCCTGCCTTGGGTCTCCTCGCTGCCCTCGGTGCTGTCCTTGCTCTGTAAGAGCACTGACTGATATCTGTTTGTGTATAAATTCATCTTCACCACGGAGCATTTCATGGGACGCAGTCAATCGACATTTACGATACAAGGAAATTGATAATGCGTTCAAAGATCCATGGATAGTGTATCACTTGTTTTGTTTCTTCTTCTTCTCCCAGGGGTACCCACGGTTGATTAGCTTACCATCGAGAGGGATGGGAAAAGTAGTAATAGACATGTACCAGCTTAGTTAGTAATAAACAAGCATTGAACCCATCGGTTTTCAGTTGACGTGTATCTATATCTACGTTATGATTCGTAGTGATAATGATGTATGCGTATGTATTCGTCCAGGATCCATCACAACGGTCCAGCTCTCACCAAATCTACATCAATCAGCCACGGCAGCTGTATAGGCCTATATCTGATATCCATAATGGCCGCGTTGACAAACAATGTTTGATTCCCTTGAATCACGCGACTGTCACCCTGAGTGAGGTCCAGATGTGCAGCTCTTTGCTTGCTCATCTCGATTAGCTTCACCCTCGTTGCATTGGCCTCTTGCTCGTTCTGCGTCACGCGATTTGGTCGTAAGCCCTTGAGCCCGACTCTTCTTGACAGTTTCTCATCAATGTCATTGCCCTTCCATGTCACATGGTGCGTCCCCCAAGCTTCATGAATATGGCCGAAGCAATGGATCTTGGGTTTGGCACGGGCGACTGCGGCACGGAGATCGGGACAGCCAGCGTGGGTTCCAGTCATGCCTGCAAAGTCGCAGATACCTTGCGGGGGACCGTGAGTTATGGCCACATCGGTTTCCTTGGGGATGTTGAAATCGTGCCCATTGTCATATTGAAACGCCCAGCCACCATACGAAGGAGTCCACGGGCTCGCGTACACTTTCAATAGAGCGCCATTTTGCAGGGTAAACACATGCACGCCCTCTGTCAAGTACCGAACACCATCTTTCTCAGCCTCCTGAAGAATAGTCTTGACCTTGTCGAGCGTGTCCGCTGGACCACCAAACTCATTGATCCAATAATCATCATGAAGCCCCATGTCATGGTTGCCTGCAATGACCAGCTTGAGAGGGGCGTTGATAGACCGTAGCACAGAGAAAGTATCTTCAAATTCAGGAATTGTAGTTCGCTTCGTCAGGTCTCCACAATGTATAGCCACGTCGGCCTCGGGTAGAGGCTCTCTCCAACCTGTCGTCACACGCGAGACATCCTTTTCGTTCAGTTCATCATCAGTGGTAGGTCCGTCATTGTCTTTGGGCTTGGGTTTCGACCCATGCGTATCGGATATGATCAGAATGCGAGTCTTGACATGTTGAGTAGCAGGTGTTTCGGACATTTTAAAGAGAGTTGAAGTTGATCATGGGAACACAATATTTATTAGGGTATGTTGATGAGTTTGAGCGTGCTGGGAGACAGAAGAGTGGATGATGCTTTCAGTGGGGAGAGTAGTTCTATTTCAGCAGATGATAACTACCTTATCAATATAAATAAATTTGGAAGAATTGTGTTGCCTTAGTAGGTACTAGGTAGGTTAGTAGTTTGTGTTTGTGTTTGTGGATTGCAGTTTACACCATCGGAGGTAATCTTTCATGCCTACCTACTCGTTAAGAGCTCGGGCTGACGTCGATATTTAGGTATTCAATGCCTCCCAAGGACAGAAAAGACGAAGCCTGGCGTCTGCGTTGTGTTGAAGAATGACGTTGTCAGGGTATGAGACGAAGACATAAAAGTGCATAGAATATAGACCTATTACAACAGCACAAGAGTAAACTTTGCATAGAAACTGGGAGGAATTAAAGTCAATTGTGGACAAGCTCTCTCTACCTTATTCTTGACTGTTTTTCTTTTCTTCTCAACCTAACTGACTGTCAAATGGAAGGTGGGCCGGGCCTTTCAACTGCGCGACCCCTACCCCAATTGCGCTCCTCCAAACACAGCATCAACATCCTCCTACATATCACCACCACTCAACCCCGACCTCTACATTCCATTGTTCGGAATTGGTCTCTCTCGATACAGCTCCTGCATGGAATATGGCGACGGAAGATTCTCAAGACATCCCAATGGGATCGCCTCCCGAACCGCCTGCTGAAGTAGACCGAGAGCCTAAATACGGTGGCTATTCACGATTCGAGGTTGAGCTCGAGGTTTGTTTGCATTCTCATTTAGTAGCGCTATGATCCCATAACTAACAGATATCGCGCGCAGTTTGTTCAGTCCCTCGCAAACCCGGCCTATCTCAACCATCTTGCCTCCCAGAAGCTTCTCAGCCAACCCGCCTTTGTCGCATATCTTGCCTACCTACAATACTGGAGCAAACCGCCATATCTCAAGTACCTAACGTACCCCGGCCCGACACTACGACATCTTGAGCTCCTCCAGCAGGAGACGTTCCGGCAACAGATCATCAGCCCTGATGTCGTGAGGGCTCTGATGGAGGAAGGCATGAAGGCATCAGTCGATTGGCACCGAGAGAGCTAGAAGGTCCCTCCCAAGCTGAACAGCCCTTCACAGGACGATACGAAAGGCACGGGTAACAACAAGAGGAATCAGGATGACGCTGTGAATGAAAGTATGCTTGACAACCCTCGAAAGCGGAAAACCCCACGCAAGAAAAAGAAGCATCCCGTCATCAAGAACAGTGCGACGCCTGGTGGAACAGATTCTTAAACACCCCTAAAAGACAAGCATAATGGCCCAACTCCGTTTCTCCTTGCACAAAGAAAACCCCTTCGCTACGAAATCCAAAGCAATCCTCCCCCAAACTCAGTTTTCTCTCCACCGGTGACCACAGGTCATGCACTTGTAAAAACTCGTCATGGGCTCATCAGCACTGCGAATCTGGACCTGGAAGAATGCTGCCTCGTCTCCCTCGCATCCCTCATTAGGGCACTGAACACGACCCTTTTGCGCATTGTCCCAGGCGCCAGGACCGCCAAAGACATCTTCCTTCTCGACACGCTCATACATCCGTCGCGAAAACACGGGCTCGGTGATGTGGTGTTCGAAAGGGCAAGTTCGGCATTCGAGACGGTTGGTTCGTGTATTTGTGAGGGAGACGGTGAGGATGTTTGCGCAATGGGGGCAGACTGAAGATTGTTAGTTTGGGAGAGAGGTGCATTAATTTCGGGGCACCTACAGAGTAACATGATGACGGTTGCTATGCTCGTGGGAGAGATAAACGGTTTAGTTTGGGGGCGACGTTGGCTTGCTCACGATGAGCCCTCTTATTTGGTAGTTGTCGTGGATTGAGGTGCGGTTGAATAGACAAACGATCTTGAATTGAAGTTGGAATGACCACTAATTTTTTTCCGTCTTACCACAGAAGCATGAAGCTGCTTGACTTGATCTGGTTGGTCCCACTATCGCCCAGGCTGGTCTGGCAGTTCTAGCGCCATCCTCTCCCCGCCATTTCCGCCTGAGCTCCCTGGGCATCACAGTGCCCCTCCAAACACCAACGAAACATGAAACACTCAAAACCTAGCACAGTCCATATTCACTGCCTCCCTTGAGCCACAACGACACGACCAGCCTGTGCTTTCTCCGTTTCTCGCCTGCGGGTATTCCCTAGGAGTCTTCTAAATTACCGACGGGGTTTCTCAGATTCTTCAGCGCTTAACTTCGTCATTGCCAATCCGAACTTCTAATACCCCGCTCCCGCGAACTCCAATTTGACTTGATATTCAACAATTCTCAACATGGCTGGAGATGAAGAGCACGATGTGAGTTGCATCATGCTTGGTACAGAACACTCCCAGTAGATCGGCGAATTAACACAAACTCTGCAGGGCGCCACCGTCCAGGAGATCCTGATCGAGGCCTGCCGCCGTAACAACCTCGATCTTCTCAACGACTGCCTCGAGGACAAGTCCGATGCCGAGATCTCAAAGCTCCTCAACGAGACCACAACTGTCATGGGCAACCATCTCTACCACGAAGCCGCCTCCCGCGGAAACTGTGCGCCTCACATACCTTCACGCATGCGCATGATCCAGACGAGCTAACCCACCGCCTCAGACGAAATCATTGACCACCTTCTCGATCAGCCCGAATTCGAGTGCGATCCCATTAACCGTTCAGAAGGCGACACACCTCTTCACAGCGCCATTCGTTGGATCAACTCAGAGCCGCCCGCGCAGCGACCCTTCGGTAACGCCCTCGTCGAGATGATGCTTGAGGCCGGCTCCAGCACACGAGTCAAGAACAAGGCCCGTCTTACCCCCTACCAGCTTGTCGATCCTACAAACACAGAACTCCGCGAAATCATTCAGAAGCATGAGTATGCGAACCAAAATGCTGGAGACTTCATCAATGTCAACAACTCGGCGGGCCATGGTGGAGCCGTGCTCGATGTTCCAGACGACAGTGACGACGATGCCGAGTTCAGTGGAAGTGATGAAGAGGAGAGAGCTGAGTGGGAGAGGAGGCGGAAGGAGAAGCAGCGCAAATAGACGCGCAACATGGCACGTTTGCACGAATTCAGATATAGAGGTTGCTTCACAATAAGACGAGGCGGACCAGTTCATGGGTGGATATAAATCATCAAATCTCGGAGCGGTAGAAACTCAAGTAGCTTACGCACAGGTGCAAGAATAAGCATTTCTTATTTAAGGTTGTCGAAAAGGGGGTATAAACGTTCTAATCAGGTATATGGTGTGGTTTCTTCTCCATCGTCTATCATTTCTTCGTACGCGCCCTTTCTACAGTACGGGCATCAAAGGAGTGTGCTTGAGATCAGGAACCAGCCTGAACCCTGGACAAAAGAGAGCTTCACAGCTCCAATGGTTGGTTTTCGCACAAGAACAGTTGCAGCTTATACTAGTAACCAAATTGCAGTTGCCAACGCTGTTGAAGCCATCATGACTTCGATAGGTAGCACATGGTTTCCCAGGCTCCTCTCAGCTACAATATAACTGACGTCCCTGAGCTTCTTCTGTGTCACCTCCGATAGGGTGCCAGATTGGGCGAGCTCGTTCATTTCATCCCCAAGTTGTCGCAGGATGTTAGTTGAGCGACCCTTGGGGCACATGATTACCTCCCAACCTCCACCGTTAGGAATAATGAACGTGGACTTCTGGTCGTCATAGGCAAAACTATATGCATCGGGGCATATAATCTTGGCTCTCTTGCTGTAGGCAGATGGCTTGCAGACATCTGGGTCGTGGTACTTCCCTACACAGCAGTCCTCATCGGTTCCGTACGCAGCGCATGCGCTGTTACAGGGGGAGAACTCTGGCCGTTGAATGTCGTCGTCTGGATAAGGATAGACGCCATCCCCAGGCTTAGTGGGTGGAAAAGCAAGATATTTCCATGGGCACCAGCTTCGGGCATTATCACTGCTGACTCGAGTTTCAAGTGGAACAGGGTATGATGAGTTTGTGTAATATGTTCCCGTCTGGCTGCTGGCGTAGATCCAACTAGGTGTCGCAATACAGGCGCAGTTGGTCAGATTCGGCGGGATGAATGTTGTGTTCTTGGCGGGTATGTAGTTGACGCCCATCGGGAGATTGTAGCCATCAACCAAAGAGAGGTCGTAGAAAGTCTGCTTCCCATGCAGACCACCAGCCAGGGTGAATTCAGCCAGTGTTGCTGGTGTGGAACCCTGTTGGTGGTTAGTATTATACAACTCTTGTTCCCGCACGGGGCACTTACACTGGCTTCGCAATCCAACATCCCAAAACAATCTCCAGTCTTGCAGGAACACGAATCACCATTTACAGTACAATTCGTACGACCCCAGACCCGACCTTGCCAATCCCATGAGACCCATAGGTCTTTACTTTTTCCTTGAGCGAGCTCGAATCCTCCAGTTCCCGGGCCTCTGCCGGCCTGTGTCGCAATACCGGGCCAAATTGTCGAGTCACATTTGTTGGTAATGGTCAAGGGAATTGTCCTGTTAGGATCTTTTGGTTCCCCTCGGTTCGGATATCTAATTCGTCCAGGGAAATGCAGAAGATCGTCGTGTGAACCCTTCGTGGCATCTTGTGCCCCTTCCGCTCCTGTGGCGCTCAGGAGAGAACCGACTGCAATAGCTGGGGCCAATAATCGACAAAATGAAGAAACGCTACTCGCGCCTCTACGCCTTGACGAGGATACCATCTCACGATCCGAGAACTTTATTCCTACCAAGAAGAAGAAGAAGAAGAAGAAGAAGTTGAAGGTGGGTAATTGAGACTGAGATCAAATAAGCCTGTCGAATGAAGTTGCCTCAGATCCAAAGTATCAAAAAAAAAAAAAAAAAGCAATAATAATAATAAGTGCTAGCCAGTCGTGGTCATAACGCTGAAGAGACTATTCAAGCTGCGGTCGACAGGCAGATATAAGACGAACGATAGAGTTAGTTTAGAGCCAGGGTCCAGGGTCGACAGTGACGTATAGGCGGCCCTGAAGGTGCGAATAAGGGACCGTTTTCTTGATGCCCAGGAACTGTTTCTTGATAAACCTAGTCGAATTGATCTGCGGTTCAAGCGTGGCAACTGAAAATGACCAGAAGAAGGACGAATAGTTGGCCCAATGAACAGGGATTGACCGGCCGAGGGAAACGACATAGGGCTAGGCTGTCGTGAAGGAGAGGCGATGAGAGGGCCAAGCACGAATCTGAAACGACCAGGGGTATTAGAGATAATGTTGTTACATATATTTTTGGTGTCTGATCGCCCAAAGACAAATGCCAGGAAAGTAACAATAAAGGGCGTAAAAGAGGATAAAGGCGAGATGAAAGACTCGCCTGGAGTAAGGGAAAGAATCAAATCAACAAGAAAGGAGAATACAGAAGTGAAGGGGAGCATAAACAAGAGACCAAGCTACCTAGCTCAGTGAGCAAAATAACAGAGTACCTACCAATGCTCCTCAAAGAAGGAACGAACCCATGGCTGGCGTTCCTGCCATTTCCTGATGTTGGTTAACATGGCATGTCGAATATGACGTCAGAGCAGTCGCGAACCAGGACGACAGACGATGCCCCTTCAAGATGGCCTCGTGCTGTAAACGTCCATCGAACTTTACCTGAGAAACCGCTCACCGCATATAATGACATGAGCTGCTATAATGCCATTGTGACTGAGTCAATCTCAGCCTGGCAACGGGAACAACAACCTTATCCCACGTGCGTGGTGAAAGAGACTCTGCCCCACCTAGCCAATTACTGTATTAGGAAATCTGAATATCGTCAAAAATTTAAAGACACCAAAAAAAAACATACAACACCGGGG
>NJCS01000070.1:3532-33405 GCA_002234255.1 Fusarium sp. Na10
TTATAAACTTAATTAATAATAACTACGCTATGTAAAATACCTATATAAGTTTAACTTTATAATTATTTACTATAAAGGATTAGAAAACAGTAAAGTAAACGCAATTAGTCACAGACCTAACTACAATACCGGCACTATAAAAGCAAAAAAACAAGTACTAAAAAAGAATAAAAAAGGGAAATACAAATTCACTTAACAGATATAAACCCTAGGATAGATATAGGCAGAAATAATAAAAGAAATCCCAGGAGAACTAGAAAAGTTTATATAAAAATTCCATAAACACCCTACGCACGGATATCAAGGAGTAATAAAGACTCTTAAACGACTCCTATAACATAGATACAGAGCATAATAAACAATAGTAAAAAAGGTTATTAAGTAATATAATCTCTACGCTAAAATAAAGGCATAATAACATAAATCTTATAAAGAACTCTAACCACTACCTATAGCATAATGACCGTAGGACTTAATTACAATAGATTTTATTATAAAACTACCGCTATCTAAAGAACCTTTAACTAGAATCTTCTATAATAGCATTATAGTTATTATAGATTAACTTACCAAGTTCTTATGCTACCTACCCTACAGAGAAGACACAGATGCAAAAGAACTTATATATATTATCTATAGATATATTATTAGCATGCATAGACTGCTAATTAAGATTCTCTTGGACAGAAGACTAACGCTTGTATTAAAATTTTAAAATACGCTTGCAGCATTGCTAGGCTTAAACCATAAACTAATAACAGCGTTTAGAGCCTAAGTAAATAGATAAATGAAATAAATAAACCAAGTGCTAGAACAATACTTACAGTACTATATTAACTATAAACAAAACGATTAGGTCGAGAAGTTACTATACACCTAAGTATATAATACTGCCTATAATGAAAGTACAAGACTTATACTAGTATATGCTAATTTTGGGTTTACACCGGAAGTATACTAAGATCTATAAGAACCCAAGACGGTTAACCTAGTAGCAATAATCAAGAGCAATGACCTAAAAAACTTATACAATGAACTTCAAATGGAACTCAAATTTATCAGAAAACGGATATAACAATACTATAATCCCAAGAAGGTAGAGGGACCTACCTTTTCGGAAGGAGATATAGTTTACCTATCTATAAAAAACATTACAATAAAGCGGCCAAGCTATAAACTTGACTTTAAGTACATCAGACCTTACAAGATTGTTAAAAAGGTTTTAAAAAATAACTATAAACTGGACCTACTACTAAAAGTTAGGATCTATCCTATCTTTTACATTTTACTGCTTAAGTTAGCAGCAGACACAATCCACATTAAAACACACAATAAACCTACAGAGGTAAAAGGACTAGAAAGCTACGAAGTAGAAGCAATAAGAGAAATAAGGGTAATTAATAAGAAAACGGAATACCTTATTAAGTGGAAAGACTATCTAGAAAGCAAGAATATATAGGAACCACTAAAATACCTTACTAATGCCCAACGACTCCTAAAGAACTTTTACCAATGACCTCGGAAGGCAAAGGATTAAAATTAAAATCTTTAAGACTAAGGGAATCCTAGTTAAGACCCTCGGGATTTAATAACTGGAGTTCCTTAGAAGCCTCGTGCTTATAACGACTTAACTCCTTAGCCAATTTATCCTCTCCTTTAAGACCCTAAATACTACGATAGAATTTAGACGCCCGATGCTCTTTTACCTTGTTTTTAGTCTTACGGATATAAGATAAATAACTAGTAGCCACGGCAATACGTACCTGCAGAGCAGCAAGCTCCTTATAAAGTTTTAAAAGATCCTTACTAGCTTCCTCTTTATCCTTATCTAGCCTCTTTTCTTAAGAAATCAGTTTCTTAACTAAAAAACAACTGTTAGTAAAAAAAAACCAGTAAAAAAAAAAAAAAAAAACATACGTAAGGATACTACTTAAGTACTATTATAGAAATAACTACAACAAACACAATTACTATAACGAAAGGAGTCCGCTGTTATTAAACATTCCTTCTAGTACTTGAAACAGTAGGAACACAGCATATTAGCAAATTCGCGCAACAGTTTAATACTCTTGGCTAGAAATTTACGCTCTTTGGTTTTTAATTAGTAGACTTAGAGATACAACTGGATATCTTATCAGCAGAACATACCGACGGAAATATTTAGGGATATAAGTTAAGACTAACTAAATAGGAAACGGACCAGGCCTACTTTAAGGTCTTAAAGACAAGACCTAACAGAGGGGAAAGATCGTGTTATAACCCTAGCGGTTACGTCACGTATACCCTACAAAGACTTATGCAAGGCATTAGCCCCTTAAACGGCTACGGACTAATTAGAGTTAGATTACTATACAAACGGGATTACAACGCTCTAGGAGCTACTATAACCTAGGATTACCGTGATCTAACTTCCTTAGTAATCCCCTTAGGATACCTTAATATATAAAAATATATTTATTTAGCATTAAATAGAACTTAGCTTACTAACTATTAATAATACTTCTTTACCTTAATAAGCCTTACCTGTACTATTAACTATTAAGAGACGTGACTTAAAACTAATATATTTAGTACAATGCCTTACGCAATCTGTAAATATAAACCTAGTACGGACTAGTTTCCCTGTTTAAAACCCCCAACCGTTACAAGATATATATAAATATTATAAAGTATAGTTTTTAATTATATAAGGTATTATCTAGGAGGTCTTAGGTAAGATATACTGTATAGATACCTAGGTGCCTAAGTCTAGAATTAGGCTTTTTAGGCTAATACTATCTGCTTAATAATAAAGTCTTTTAATTTATTAACTTAGGGATTAGGTAGTAGCTTATTAGATAATAAGCTTTATTTATTAGCTAGCTTTTAATTAAAATTTAAAAAGAATTAGTACTATAAGTTTACTTAGACTATTAATCTTAAAGCGTTTATTTTAAATTATAGTATTATAGGCGACTTTATAGCATTAATATTATAATATAGTGCCTTAATATACCTGTTCCCTACTGTGTCTAGAAACTTATCTTTAAGCTACTAGTTTGCTTACTAAATTTACAGGATATTAAAGTCGTGAATCTTATTAGGAATTTTAGCAATGAATTTAGATAATAGAGAGATGAAATTGACTAGGCATATAACCTTATATCTGGTCTATCTGACGTGGTTATACTGCTAGAGTAACTATATAAATTGTAAACTTACTACAAAACCTTTAGCAAGTTTATAAAGCGATGCAAGATGCTAAAGAGTGTTAATAAACTTATTAGATTTAGCTCTAAGGGAGCTTGGAGTATTTATACTATTACTATCCTTAATACATTCTTCTTTAAACTCTAGGATTTAATACCTATTCCCTTAGAGCAATGCTATTAGCTAATTGAGGAAATCTTAAAACTTAAAAAGCCTAAAGTTATTCTATATTACTGGAATTAACCTTATGAATAGCTATTTATTACTTAATTTAATTTGCATAGAGTTAGCACATAGCCATTTTGCTATTAAGTAAATATAGACGGGTTTTCTATAATTGCAATTTGGTCATTCTATCCAGCTGCGGCCATCTGTTACGATAAGTTGCAAAAGGCCTGTTGCTAAATGCTACTCATCTGTCATTTTATTCTAGCATTTGCTTAATTAGCAGGTTCAGCCGTAGTCCCCAAGTAGATAGAGACAATCTGTAAAAACAGCTCTACAGAATATTCATAAGTTACCAGCTTTCTAACTGTAAGAATATATTCTAACCTTTTCAGGGATCTTAACGTAATAGTTTAAGTAACCTTATTAGTTTAATAAAAACGCTTATAATCTTAAACATTCTATAGAAGATAATAAAACTTAAGATAAGGCAAACGGTCTATCTACACTCTAAAGGCAGACGTACTAAAGACTAACGCTAGCAGGTAAATGCACTATTAAGATAATTATTTGCCTTAGGCTACAATAAAGGGGCCCAGGATATCACAAAGCTCTATCTTTTATAGAGGGATTATAAGTACTATAAGCCCTCTACGCGGCAAGACATACTTAACCGACTTATAAAACTTAGAAGCCAGTAAAACTTATACCAGGGCCAGGGGGCCATCTTGGCGTTTTTACCCGCTCGTAAAAGCTACTACGTTAGGTTTACAGATAATAAAGATAATACTAACCTTAAGAAACAGTTAGCTTCTTTAAATATTTATAAAAACAGATTATTAGTTAATAATAAGATTGTAGCTCTTATATGATTATAAAGATGACTTTCTTATTAAAAAAACCTCCTTTAAAGAATTAAAAACGCTATAACTAAAGTATTATCTTACGTTTAGCTAAGCATTAAGCTTTAAATTACTATCTTTAGCTATAATAGAACTAATCTTTTAAAGATTATTATAAAGCAAGCTAAAGATATATATCGTTACCTAAAAGAGGTAATAGCATTTATTATGGCATTACTAGTAGTTTTAGCGGGAGATAAAGGCCTAGTTTATTACAAGGAATAGCTAAGAAGATCCTTGGCCTAGCGTCCTGATACTTACAGTATTATAGACTTTATTATCCTGGATATTAAAATATTATTAAACCAGGCCTTTCACTGTATTATGCTGTTTTTAGCATTAATCGTATAAAGGAGGATTATTTTTAGCCTATTATAAGATTTAAATAATAATATAATAAATATAATCCTTAATATACCTAATAACCTTAAAGATATATTAGTAGGTATTAAGTCTACTCTTAATACTTTACTGATTCTTTAGGAGTAGCTAGACAATCCTAACTAACTGTTTAAATGTAAAAGTTATATTAAGCTACTATGCAAAAATAAAGGTCTTAGTGTATTATATAAATAAATTTAGGAACGGGCTTTATTATAATAGCCTTCTATAGATTTATAATTAATAATATAATAAGGTAGCTGCAAGAGATTATTTATATTATTATTGCAGCCTTTAGTAAGAAACTATAGCTCTTTATAAGTTTTAAGTTTTCAGGGTATAGACTGTGTTAGGTTAGTAAATAGAACTTTATTAAAAATTAACCATAAGTCAACATTTGATATATAGCGTTTATTTAATAAATAAAAGAATAAAGGGATTTATTCTACCTAATAGAATACACCTTAAGGGACTTATAATGTCTTATCTTGTTATTAAAACATTTAATACACAGTTCTATCTTTTTAAGGGGTTAATACTCTAAGCAAAACCTACTTAGCCTTACTGGCTTACCTATACTAGTAAGGATAAATATCACAGCTCTATATACCAGGTTTAACTAGCTTTGTTATATCTATCCTATCTAAAGTTCTTAGTAAAACCACCTTTAAAATTTAGGAACTTCTAGCAAATAAATAAAAACTATTAGCATTTATTTTATTATAACAATCTAACCTATACTAGCCTAGCCCCCTTTATATTATCTAATTAAATGCTTTTTAATATATATAATATTTTTATCTATAAAACAACCCTCTAATTAAGATTATAGATAAAATAGATAATATATAATAAATAAAATACGCGTTTATACCTATATATAATGTGCTTATAGATAGTTAATTAAAATAAGGCAAGTAAGTTACTATAGTATAGATAGTATGGAAATAAGCTAGATATAGCTAAGTACTTAAGAATTAAATAGATATACATAATAATTAGGCAGAAATAATAATTAAGAATAGAAAAGTATAACTTTTTACAGTAATAATACACAAACTAAAAACAGCTTATATAGCATTACCTTCTGCCCTAAGACTGGTAGGGATAGAAGATATACCTACTAATTAATACCCTGTATATTTAACGTAACAAGTAGGTACCTAATATGCAAGCTAACCTAACAATACCTGCATTAAGAATCTTACTAATATAATACAATATGCAGTTACTAGCTATATTTACACTGTGCCTAATATGCATAGAAATAACCAATTAAACCTACGTAAAACGAGCTTACTTTGCCCTCCCTTACTACAGGAGGCCCCCTAGTTTAGATCTTTCGTTCTTAAGCTTATTAGGAGTGCCTCTTTTAACCTTTACCTTTACCTTTCTTCTTTTATATACCTAATTATAATTATCTAGTATAGTATTAAGAAACCAGGACTACGCTAAAATATTAAAGTTAACTGAAAATATTATCTTTATTCTTTAGGATATTCCTAGTAAAGGTAAAGGACTTATTACCTTTAATAAGATTCTTAAGGGTACTTAAATTCTCTTTAAAAAGCCAGTTATAAGAGTTCCTAACAATACTCCTAACAGTTTGGCTTTACAGGCTTCTATATGCAGGCAGGTTAATAAACTTACTTTGGACTAACGGCAGGACTTTCTATCTATATATAATATCTATCCCAGCAATACTGCCTTATAATATCTTAGAATCGTTTAAATAAACACTCTTCCTATTAGCACTGGCAGTAAAATCTTCCTTACTATATACCGCAGTAACCACGCCTGTAACAATAATACACAGAAAGCCTAGAATGATAGCATTGAATGACACACTATTCATGCTTTACAAGATATCGATAAAAGTAAAGAGATTACTATTATATATATTGGCGTCCTGAATAATTACAGAAACCGTTAAGAAGTGCTTTAAAAGAAGTTTAAGTTTACCTACTTATATAGGCTTTATTCGTTACTAGCACATTTAAGCGCAGAAAGCAATAGATGTCTTAATAAGATTTTAAAACTAGATAGTTATATCGGTAAAGAAGGCCTTATAGGAATTTTATCAGACCCAAAGCAGATACTTAGATACGTAGATCGATAAGTCTAACTATATAATAAATAAGGCCTGGATAATGTTAGCTTGCTAAGGGCCTTCTTTAATACTATATAGATTTATGCTGCCTATAGAGACTTAGCCAGGGCATGAGTCTTTACTGAACAAGCGGCGGCTAGATAGCTAGTCCTAGAAGGTAATAATAGCCTTAGAGTGCGTAATACTAGGTAACTTGCTTAGAACCCTTTAAGCTACGATATATACGGGAACTTAGCGGCATGGAGGACTACTGTAGATAATATTCTTTAGGGACTAGGCTTAAATAAGTTTAAAGACTAGCTTTAGAAGAGGGAGAAAGATTCTAATCCTAAAGGATAAAGGATTTTTCGTAACTAAGTAGTATTCCTAAGTTTTATCTAATTACCTAATAAGGCAGAAGTAGATAATAACTTCTTTAAAACTAAAGATAGGATTAACTATTAGCCTTAGCGGTATTAGTGCTTTCTGGCAGAGATTATTAACTACGTAATACTTATTTGTTTATAAATAGAAGTTAAGGACGTTGTTAGCATGATAATCCTACTTTTCTTCTATATAGATAGGCGTGGCAATGAAATAGCCCTGGCTAATCTTTGTAAGGGGTATACTATTACAGTTCTCTATATATAATAGTATATATTTGCCTTTTTGGAACTAGGAATTTGTTATAAAGACCCTATACTTATTAAGGTATGCCTGTAGTTCCCTCTAGTTAACTTAATTAAGGTACCTTTCTAATCTGTCTTTTTACTCTAACTATAAATCTTTTTACTGTTATTACTTAACCTGCTAGCATTAAGTAACCAAGTCTAGAAATTCTTTAAGGAAATGAATAGTATTATAGTATACTATAGGTATAAGAAATAGGCTATATCTTTAAAGAAGTATATAAAGTGCTTACTATTCTAGTACTATAACGCGGTAAGATAATAATATTCTACTTATAGTATTCTATTTAAATACTAATTATATTAAAATAAGGCATGCTAAAAGATAGGGTAGGTTAAGAAAGGCTATAAAGCAAACTGTAAGCTTCTTTATAATAGTAATCTTAAGGGACTTTTCTTACTTAACTAGAATAGCTTCTAAGATTTTACTAAATTTCCTTTAGCTTACTTAGGTTATTAGTAGCGTTAAAAAGTAAATAAGTTAAAAATGCAGATAATAGTTAGGCAGAATTAGGCTTAGATTGTATACTACGTATTAAATGTATTTATTTAATTTATTTAGCTTTTCCTCTAATTAGTATAGGCAAAGCTAATCAGAGGTTTTCTTATAAGCGCTAACTATATCCCTTGTAAATAAGACTACTTACAGAGCAGTATAAGCTATACCAGGCGACTTAAAGTTAGCTACTATAGCTTTTAAACTAATAGTATGGGCTGTTAATTTATAAGGAAGGGGAAATAAGTATTTAGCTTGATTAGGTTTGGAGAGATAATTTAATATAGACTTTATATAAGCTAATTAACATAACTATTTAGTTGTACTAAAGATATAGGATTAACTGTTCTAGATTAGGTTAGTATTAACTATATAAGATATCTTTACTTTCTAGTCTATTTTCTTAATAAAGATATAGCTAATAAGAGGGAGTAAAGACTTTCCTTATAATAATCTAGTAACAGTCTTTATAAGTGCCTATAAACTATTTTTACTAAAACTGAAAATATATTAATTAAAATAGGGTTAAATATCTATTAAAATTTTATATATAGAGACTATTAAGCTTTTTTCTATTAAAAAAGAAATAATTAATATAAAAATAATAAAGTTATTTATTTATATATAAGACTTACTATTTATTATATATAAAGTTTATATATTTAGCTATATAGCTAATAAGATATTTAACTATTTAAAGATATATTTATATAATAATAATAAGTTTTATACTATATGTAGTTTCCTATAACGATTTATGCCTGTAATAGCGCTGTAAGGCTTCTATAAGTAGCTATATATACTACTATAAATACTATAATAGTAGTTATAGCCTAATCTTTTCCTCTGTAGCGTAGTGGTTAGGCGTAACTATTATAAGTAAACCTTAAATTGAAATTATAGTAAAGAGAGAAGATAATATATAAAAGCTAAAGTATATATTTATATATATTTATATTATAATAGTTAGGGTTTCTAAACTAGTAAACTAGTCTATACTAGGTTTATATTTACAGAATACGTAAGGCATTATACTAAGTATATTAGGTTATTACATTTCCTAATAGTTAATAGTATAGGTAAGGCTTATTATAGTAAAAAAGTATTATTAATAGCTAGTAAGCTAAGTTCTATCTAATACTTAATAAATATAGTCTTATATACTAAAGATAATCTAAGAGGATTGTTAAGGTAGTTAGATCACGGTAATCCTGGATTATAGTAACTCCTAGAGCGTTATAATCCTATCTATACAGCGATCTAGCTTTAATTAGCCTGTAGTTACTATAGGCTAATACTTTGCATAAGTTTAATATAGAGTATATGTAATATAACTGCTAGGGTCGTAATATATATATATAATCTAATGTACCCATAGGCTATTAATTAAAATTAAGAAAATATAAGTCCTTATAGTATAGCTATATAGAAATAAATAGAAGATAAATAAATACATAAGAAATAAATAGGGGTAGGTAATAATTAAGGGTAAATAATAATTAGGAATAGAAAAGTAGGGTTAGTTACTTATATAAACCTTGCACCTGATAATAGATTAAGGAAACAACTAAACTTAGCTAAGCAGGGAGCGCTAGCCATATTAGGAAATATAACGCTTTACTAATAAAGTATACTATTCTATAATAGGAAATATAATACTTAATTAAAAGTCTAATCTTTATAATATTATATAATATACTATAATTATAATATTAATTAATATTAAATAGAAATTAGCTTGGAATGCTAATTTAAACCCTAAAGAAGAGATTATAATTTAATTTACCTAAAAAATGTACTAGTAGCTTTAAACCCTAAGTCGAATTTGCTTACTAGAGTTTAGATTTACTGTAGGTATCGTTAGACTAAGTTATTTTACTACCTAAGGCTAAAAGCTTAAAATTTAATATTAAGGGAGTAGTTCTTAGCTAATTATATATACTAACAGGCCTACTAGTAGCTAAGTCTTTAGGCATTTATATCTTCTTATTTTACCTCTTTTATTATTATAATTATTATTATTATTAGCATCGCTATTACCATTATTAGAAATAGTTACAATTAAAGACTTAGTAAATTATTACTATAAACTGTATAAAATTCCAATTTATACCCCCTAAATAAGCATCTGCCTCCTTTAGTAGAATAACCAGAGACTATAGAAAGGGCCTGGCTCAGTTCTGCTAGCTATAATCTAAAGGACTGATACTTAGTCTGCTAGCTATACTCTGGAGGCTAACGGGTTACCTATTAATAAAGCTAGTTCTTTTTAATCTATCTTGTCCTATGCTGTGCAGTAACGCGTTATCTAGCTAGTAAGTCTACTTAGCGTCTTATCTAACTAACTAAGTTATTATATTAAATATACAGGTATATTAGATATAGATATATATAAGTCTATGCCTGCTATTATTAAATAGTAATTAGGTAATGCATTACGTTTTTTAATTAAGCCTAACCCTAAGTTTAGTAATATAACCTTTATAATAAGTTTTAATATAACGTGCTTGTTCTTTAAATTAAGCGTACCGATTAAAATTAAATATATGCAGCTAAAGGATAATAAGAATAGTAATAATAGTATCTTAGTATTAATTCTATGTATTTATAGTATTATAGTTAATACCCTGTCTTTTATATTTACTATAATAGCTCCTAACTTTATATAAAACAAGCTTATATTTTATGCATTATGCCTTACACGCTTAGACTTTTAACTAGATCAAAGCCTTAATATCCTTATTCCTAAGAATGCCAAAAAGCCCCTTATCCTAGCTTGCATTTAATCAGGAAATATCCTTAATACGATCTGCTAACTCTTTAATATAACCTCCCTATCCGTTTATATTTAAGATACTGTACTATTAACTAAGGCATTATAATTAATTAGCAGCGTATATAGCCAGGGCCTTAATAAGATAGGTAATAGTAACCAGTATAACCTGGAAAGCCTGTATAGTAGTAACGGGGCCAAGGTTGTTTATCTATTGGCTAAGACTGGATAATTACTTCTATCTTATAATAAGATCATATCCCTACTAATGAAATCTCTTAGCCTTCCTAGCTATTAGCAGAAGCAATATTATTAGGATTCTAAGCCTAAGCGCAGTGATACCAGGGCTAAGCTATAGCCTCTTCTTGGAGAAAAGGGAAAGCAGATACTTATATAAATATAAGACTAATTAAAGAGACTAGAAAGTAAGAATTGGTGTCTAAGAGAAGAAATAAATAAGCGTATTAAGGGGCTAGAAAGTAAGAACTAATATCTAAGAGAGACTATTAATAAGCTACTTGCGCTTATTAAGAATTAGACTAATAATATTAATTATATTAGAGAATAGACTGTAGAGAATACTGTAGATCTAGTAACTGTTAATAATAAATTAATATATATTTAGTATAATATTAATAAGTTAAAAGCTAAAGCTAATTCTATTAATAGAGGTAACCTGGTAGAGATAGTTAAGAGTAATATTCTTAAATACTTTAGGATATGCCTCTAGAGAAATAACTAAAGTAAATAATATTAACTTAAATAAAAGATATATATAGTTTATAATAACTAGGATACGTTATTGTATACTAGGTAATCTTATATATTCCTTAGGTAAAGTAAGACTAACCAGCGCTCTAGCTAATCTATTCTAAGCCCTAATGCCTTTTATAGCCTGTATTCTATCCTATTATCGTTACTTTTCTCTCTTGGCCTGTTAGCCTTTAACGCATTAGGTACAGGCAATAATACCTATAAATAGCAATACCCTTAAATGTATTAGGTGGAATTTAGAATATAATATTATAAGGATATAGGGTAGTCTTAAGGCTAATAGCTATTACCCCGAATTTTTACCCTAGATAATAATAAGGTTAGCCCCTTTATAGATCTGCTTAAAGTAACACGCTTTGCATTACTATAAAACCGCTATAATAGTATCTAAAATAAACTATATATATATAACTTATTCTTATAAGTATAAAAAGGAGGTAAATAGTAAGTTATTTCTTATTAAATCTAGTTACTGTTTTTATATATATAGATAAAAAGTAAATAAAAAGATATATTTTAGCTTAGTATTAATTAATATAGTAATAAAGTAGTACATTTAGCTAGCTTTCCTTTAGATATATTATTAGTAAAAAGTAAGTCCTATATTACCTTTATTAAAAAAACCTAAGTAAGATTCTTACTGTAACTTAACTAAATTTAATATTGCTTTTTGCTTTTATTATATTAAAATAACATATAAATAGATTAATTAAGATTTCTTAAAAGTTATTAATTTAATATATATTACTACAGTTTATACTCTTATTAAAGATAACTATCTATAGAGAGAACTAAAAGGTAAAGAATTTCCCTATCCTAAGGAATATCTTAGATCCTATAGTATTTTAGTTAACCTATAGATAGAAAATAAATAGAAAATATAAAACCGCTATAATCTATTTTATCTTAGGATCCCTTATAATCTTGCTTTATTAGGCAGTTTATTTAAATATAGTTATACTGGATGCTTTAATCGTTATGGTCTTAGTATTATACCTGCAGAAGAGTGCCTAAACTTCCTTAGAGAATATTATCTATTATATGCTAATATCCTCGAGGCGCTAAATAGAGATAATAATGCAGAGTTAAGAATCCGGATGAAAATCTATATAGATAGTATATATAAAAGTACTGGAATTCAGACTAGAGCTCTAAAACTTCTATAAAAGGAGAGTTTTTACGTTAAGTTCTGGCTTTTACTCCTTGCTTATCTAGCCCTTAATATAGTAAGATCTAATAAGGAAGCTATTTCTACTGCCGCTAGGGTTAAAGTCCTAAAGGTGCTTTATGATTTTGATATTAACTCTATTACTACGGCATTTTCTATATATAATAAAGGCTTTATGTTATATAAGCAAGAGTATATAGAAGATCTAATTCCTAGATTGTTTATTAAGTATGTAATGGAAAAGGGGGGTATACCCTATAATGATCTTTTTACCTAGAATTCTATAATATAGACTATATTCTGTATATAACCTCTATATAGCAAGATCGATTTTAATACAGGGCTATCTACGTTACTTTATTATTATTAAGCTAAGACTGTGCAGATCTTACTAAGTTTTTTGTGCCTTAATGTTATAATTATGCCGCTGCCTAATAAATACTGCGCCTAGTTCTATGATTATAAAAAGAGAAATTGCAAATTAATAAAACTTGTTTTTTACGTGCTAGTTTAGCTAAGCTAACTGGATTATATATAGAAAAGAGAGCTATTTAGTATATAGGCAAGCTATTATATAAGTACTAAGAATGCTAGACTGTCTAGTTTCTAATTACAGGTTAGTGCTATAACTGGCGTTAGAGGTAGAGTTTATAATAAACTGGAATCTCTTTCTAAAGAGTCTTTAATTACTCTAGTTTACTAATAGTAAGTATATATTAAGCAAATAGAAGAATTACTGCTATTCTTAACTACAAAGCTAAGCATGATATTATTATTTAATAATCTAAGAGGATATTTTAAGATATTTAGGCTTAATCCTAGAAGTTTAGAAGATATTAATAAGATCCTGACTCCTTATTATTACGCTTTAGTATTAAAATAGTACCCTAATAAAAATAGTAGTAACCCTAAGAAAACTAAGAAGTTTAAGAAGCTCTAGATTATATATAAGATACTTTTAGACTTTAAATAATGTAATTATTACTTAACTTCTAACTTAATGTCTAGAAGAAGTTAATATTTTATTATTATTAGTAATTTAAAAGTAAACTTGGTTATGTAATTAGGCTTAAGCTATCTAGCCTTAATAATAAAGTATAGTTAGGGACTAATAAAACCCTATTACTTAAGTATCTTATAGACTTAAGTTAGCTAATCCTAAAAAGACTACTTTTATAGTCTTACTAATAAGTATTTTTATAAGAATTAGATAATATTATAGTATTTTTTAGTCTTATTACGTAAATATGGTTTATTTAAGTTCTTAAAGAGCTTCTGTGCTTCTGGGTAGGTAAGGGGAAGGCTCGTTATATTAACTAGCAATGTAGTGAATATATCTCTGTTATAGGCTTAAGTATAATAGTCTAATAAATAATTTTAAAAAAAGCTTAGAAATTCATTAATTGTTAACTAGATCTGACATTTATTATAATAATCCCTGATAGATAGGAGTCAAAACTTAACGCGCTGTAGTTAAAGTGTTATCTTGCTTAAAGGTATAGCTAAGCATGAATTAGAAATCTAAGTCTACCCTAGGTCAAAAATCAATTCTATCCCCTATAAAGTAAGGTAAATTAAATTAATTATTATATAATTAATTTTAAAGTGTAGGATTAGGTTGCTAAATTGCTCCTATAACGTGGCCTGTTGCGTTATTATAGAATATAGTAGCTGCTTATTTTTGTCTTTTAATTCCATTTATTACTAAATATATATTAATATTCTCTACCTCTCCTTATACTTAGGCCATGCGTTATCCTCTATCCTGCCGTTAAATAGTATTATTATTATTATATAGGCCTCCTTACGCTCAATCTTAAACAATTTAGCTAACCCTAGTCTATATTAAATAGCAGCTTTATATACTTTATTTAATATAAAATTAAATATTACTTACTTTTGCTATAATATAGGCTTATTATTTTTAATTACTTGTATTAACTATTATAATATATCTAGTTTAAATCTATCTAAATATACTAGCTATCCTGTCTGATTTAACTATAGGCTTACCTCCTACTTATTATAAATATTCTATATCTATACTTTATCCTTACTTTTAAATATATCTTTATCCTTTTAATAAATTTACTTTAAAACTTAATTACTTAGTTAATACCTTCTTATAGCTAGTCCTTATCTTTATAAACCTTAATACTATGTTTAACCTTAATAAAACTACTTTTTACTTAGGACTAGAATAATTACTAGTATTATATACCTTCTCTCTATAACTTCTTAGTTATTATTATTTATCCTATATATTATCCTCTTTTATAGCTGCTAATAAACCTATATTTAAGTTTATAATAATTTAAAATACGCCTGTCTATTAATCCTATATACCTATACTTATTATAACCCTTACTATTATCCTTAGGCAGTAATATATATAGAATCAGTTCTATAGTTAGTAATAGCAGTTTTTACTTTTCTAACTCTATCTGGTTTTTAATAATACTAGGATTATTATAATATCTTTTTATATTTAGCTTAATTAAACAAGATACTATACTTTATTAACTAATTAAGTAAAAGTAATAACCTATACTAGTTAAAATAAAGTAGACTATAAAAGAAAAACTATTCTATTTTTCCTATATAGTTTTATATTAATAGCTAATTGCTTAGTATACCTAGAACTAACTACTTCCTAGATATAAATAAAAAAAATACTAGCACTATACTTTAGTTTTCTATATAATATTATATTCCTGTTCCTTTATTGCCCTTATCTATTAACTACGTATATAACTATTAACCTAGCTATAGTTACTTTAGTAATAACTTTATATCTCTTTTAGCTATTACGTAATAAATAAGCAACTATTATAAGCAAGTCTATCCTTCTTTAGAGGTTTAAGGAATAGTATTGCCCTAGTATTAGGTCCCGGGGGTTAAAAGTTCCTTAAGTCCTCTTAGCTCTTTAATATACCTAGAATATTAAATATCTAGGATATTATCTTGTATTACTTATTATTTATAAAGCGCTGTAAATGTATATAGTTATATAAGTAACTGCATATCTTCCCTGCTAGTACTGCAGTTTTACATTCTTTGTAAATAGCTAGGCTTTACTTTTCTAGATAGGTAAATGGCCTAATAGTAGGAAAGTTTCGATCTAAACCTGTATCTAAAGGATCTTGTAATTATATTGTAAAGGCTATATTATTATTAACGGTTTAGTAATCAGTGCTCTCTATTATATAGTTAGAAATGTGTATTAAAGCCTTATTAAAGGCTACACTTCTAACGCTATAGCTATAATTTTCCTAGATTTGCGGTCTAACCTTTCTTCTTTTCTGCAAGTAGGCTATTACTACCTAATCTATTTTAATATTAGGCCATTTTGGATTATAGAGTGGTTTAATATTCTTAGTACTATAAACATAATCGTTACTATTATTACTATAGCTAGGAATATTTAATATACTTAAGTTAAGGTTTAGCTGCTTATCTATTTGTAAAAATACCTGCTATTTAGCGAAGAGCTTGGCGTAGATCTTTAATAATACTAGCTATAGCTAATCCGGAAATGCGCTGTTAAGACTGTAGGTAGTGTATCTCTGTAGTGGTCTGTAGTCGCTTTACTATGTAAATGCTAGATCTTTACTAGTAGTATTAAAAGTATTATTAGAGCGATTAAAAGGTATAGCCTAGCGTATATACTATTTAGTAATAGCTATAGATATCTGTTAATATAGTTATATGCCTATCTAGAATGATATTCCTAGGACTAATCTGCTTAGATAACGTAGCTTATTAGTAAATGTTTTTATAGTCTAAGTTGTCTATCTATAAAGAGTCATGAAGAGCAATACGCTGCAAGGAGTAGTATAAAAATACTTATATAAGAGCATATAGGCAGTAGGCTAAATATAGACTAGATATTAATAAACCAGTCTAGAAATAGCTAGAGAGAAGAATTGTACTACCTAGAACTTATTATTTATAGATAGATAGGCTTTATAGCTTCTTGTAATGGTATAAAGCTTTGCTCTATAGACATAAATACCCCTTAGCCTTAAGGCCATATTATAGCATTCTAGCGTTAGTAGCTTAGAAATATGGCATGCTTGGCCCTAATTGAGCTAAAATAGAGCCATAAGGTATTCTAGCAGATCATTGTGTGCGCTGAGATATGCTCGTGCCGCTTTTATATCCTATAAGCTTTAATCTTTCCCTTGCTTCTAAAGCAAACTGTCTACAGAAGAGATATAAGCCCTTATAAAGAGTTCTAAATAAGCATCTTCTAACTTGTTGGCTAGATTAGATACGAAAGAGTAGCTATTTATTATATTTAATAAGCGATCCTAAATGTCTGTAAGGTCTAGATAGCTAGGATCCTAGTTATATATTAATTACTTACAGTGGGCTAAAGCTTGTAACAGTGCTTTATATATAAGGCTTTAGAACTAAGTTATCGTTAGGTAAGTCTAACTATCCTAAGAAAGTATTTAGCTATCTTTACTCTAGTAAAAGTAGTATACTAGTCCTTTAGATTAGCATAAGGTATAACTATAATCCAGGAGATTAAAGAACTTTCCTATTAATAATATTATCCTATTATATATATTTTCTTGATAAGTAGTATTTAATATTTATAGCTAACTGTGTTGTGGTTAAGATATAATATTTATATAGGGATACTTGAGTTATGGCAGTGTTGCCTTAATAAAAACTAGTTATATATAGTAAATTAGTCTTAATAAGATAGGCGTGAATCTATGCAGGCGGAGATATTGTTCCCTGTCTAGGCTAGAGAGTCCACGGACGGCGCTAAAGAAGATAAGCATGGTAGAGCTTGATCTTCTGTCTGTAAAATCTTCTGTTATTATATAGTAAGCAAGATATAGAATAAGATTAGTAGCAGGATCTGTTAAAGTAATTATATATAGCGTTAGAGAATTTATTATAGATAAATAATTATTAAAGTAACTAAGGATTTTTTCCCTAGACTATTTAGTATAGTTATCCTGCTCCTTTAATCCTTACCTTTATTTTAGTCTTTATTACTATTTTTATCTAATATAGGTTTATTAAATAGTATAAATTTATTAGTTAATAACGTATTTTAATCTATACTTTAGGCAGGGTCCTCCTAAAGTTATATTAACTCTTAACATTGGCTTCTCCTTAAGCTTTAGCCTAGGATTACCTTGACCATTCTAGGTAAGAACTAGAGTAGCTAATGCCAAAAATACAGGCAGCGCTTTAGCTCCTTTTAATATATATACTTAGAACTGGATTTAAAGATAAGTTTAAAGGGTGCTTTATATAAACAGTTAGGAAATCTACCCCGGAGCTATCTACATATGCAGATATTAGTGCTTTATATAGTATTACTATATTGATTAAATAGATAATTAGTTATACCTATAATTAATACTAACCGCTGCTTAACTATAACTAAGCTTAAAAGCAACTTTCCTATATAGACTTTAAGGCAAAACGGCTAACTAGTTAATATAGGTAAATCTAATATAGCTACGAGGATATTGCAACAGGCGTCTTTAAGCAGGTATTCCTAACTAGTACGGCCTATCTAGTTAGTTATTAAGTTCACCTTTATAGTATCTTACACTAAGTTTTCCCTACTTAGCTATAACTCTAATCTTTCCTGTTATTTAGAAAGGAGCTACTAGGCAAAGTCTTTAATAGTATCTAGTATCTCTTATAGGAGAACATTAGCATTTAACTATCTTTTAGATATCTTAGCACCTTTAATTCTAACGGTCTAAGACTTATAGATACTTTAAGCCATCTAACTCTGGAGGGTTAGCCCTGTTTTAATATAGTCTTATAACTAATATTACCCTGATTTTCTAGCAAGCTCTATTTCCGCTAGGTACATATATTTAAGGTATGATTAAAGAATATTATAGCTAGCTAATCGCTGGCTGCAATGCTTGCAAGAGCTTATACCTGTTAGTTTTTTTAGGTAATAATAAGGTATACTACTATTAGGTCGTAAGCAAAGACTTTTCAGGTCCAGGAGATTTAAGGAACAAATTAACTTATTTAATCCTTTACAGGCTGCTTTATTAACGTTATAAATTTCCCTAAGATGCTAAGAAACGCGATCCTTATCTGCCAATATAGCATAGCTATATTACTTATAGATAATAGTAGGCTTAGGTAAGTTAAGGTATAGACTAATGTAATTAAGCTTGGCAAGTTTTTCTAACGAGAGTTGGCTATAAAGCCTTATATAAGTAGAATACTTATTATCTAGTATTGTTCTTAACTAGTTAATATAGAATTACTAGCTAGAAAGAAGAATGCAGATAAGCCAAAGGCTAATTCGCTTCTATAGGGATGGCACGGGATATTAGGACAGAAAACGCAACGCATTTTCAGTTATAGCTAAACGTTGATAGATAAAAACGTGCCCCGTTTTGAGCCCCTAATTAGGGGTAGAAATCTGAAGGCTCTGATTAGTCTAAAAGACGAAACGCGGCGCGTTTTGAGTAAGAATACTTAAGTAGTATCCCTGCCAAACACAACGATCTAACCTATTCTAACCCCCGGAATTTCTTAACTACTTGCTTATATCTTTACATAGCGCTTATCTTATACAGTTAACTATCCTATAATCCTTTTATTAACTACGCCTTACGCTTCTCCTCTAAGCTTAATAACTAATTTATAACCTAATCTTTCCCCTTATAAACCTACTATTTATTTCTATTATTACTTAAAAATAAATATCTAACCTCCTTCTATCTATAATTATCTTCTATCCTTAACTACGGTATTCTTAGTAATATCCCCCGCATCCTTTCTATATTATTAACTATTATTAATTTAGCCAATACCCTTCTTGCCTTTACTAATATATTATACAATATATCTAATATCTTCTCTATATTTAATTAAATCTTCCTATATATAATATTACCTCCCTACTAATTAATTGTTTTAGTGCCTAGTATTATAAATCTAATCTTTATCCTATATATCTTTATATTAATAATCTAATTTATTAGTATTAGATTAGCCTTATCCCTTTCTAATATCTGTATTATAAACTACTGTACTTTATGCTAAATAATTTAAAATAACCTTATTGCTTCTTCCTATACCCTCTTTTAGCTAATAATCTGCTATAATTATAACACTTTATCTTAGTATTTTAATATTAACTAATATAATACTAAATACTTAGCTACCTTAATAATTGCTAAATATACTAGCATATACTCTATTAGTATTAACTACCTACTGTAATCTAATATACCTATTATAGCTAATCTGCTAATAATAACGCTCTTATAATAATTGCTATTTTTAAATAGATAATCTAAAAATGAAATAACCATATCTAAACATAACCTCTCTAGCCTTTTTAGCGTAAACCTGCCTATTATATTGGTTTTTACAATAACTTACCCTATATAGTTACTAAAATGCTTCTATAACATGGCCTATTACGTTATTATAAAATATAGCAGCTAGTTATTTTTATCCTTTAATTCTATTTATTACTAAATATATATTAATATTCTTTACCTTTCCTTATACTTAAGCTATATATTATCCTCTATCCTACTATTAAATAGTATTATTATTATTATATAGGCCTCCTTCCGCTTAATCTTAAATAATTTAGCTAACCCCAGGCTATATTAAATAGTAGCTTTATATACTTTATTTAATATAGAATTAAATATTGCCTACTTTTACTATAATACAGGCTTATTATCTTTAATTACTTATATTAACTCTTATAATATATCTAGTTTAAATCTATCTAAATGTACTAGCTATCCTGTTTAATTTAACTATAGCCTTACCTTTTACTTATTATAAATATTCTATATCTATACTTTATCCTTACTTTTAAATATATCTTTATCCTTTTAATAAATTTACTTTAAAAACTTGGCTACTTAGTTAATACCTTCTTATAGCTAGTCCTTATCTTTATAAACCTTAATACTATATTTAACCTTAATAAAACTACTTTTTACTTAGAACTGGAATAATTACTAGTATTATATACTTTCTTTCTATAGCTTTTTAATTATTATTATTTATTCTGCATATCGTTCTTTCTTATAGCTACTAATAAACCCATGCCTAACCCTATAATAATTTAAAATACATTTATTATCTAATTTTATATACTTATACTTATTATAACCCTTGCTGTTATCTTTAGGCAGTAAAATATATAAAATCTATTTTATAGTTAGTTATAGCAGTTTTTACTTCTCTAACTCTGCCTAGTTTTTAATAATACTAGGGATTATATTAATAGCTTCCTATACTTACCTTACTTTAAATTTAATTATTAATATATAGTTATTCTTTAAATATACTAATACTTTATTTATAATGTATATATATTTACATTTTATATAAATAGGGAATAGGAATACTAGTAAATAATAAATAAATAGGTTTATATTATATATATATTAGAAAATTAAATAGTAACTAGCAGTTTTTTTAGTTATAATAATTAATATTTTTATCTCTTTACTTTTACTTTCTTTTACTAGCCTTTTAATCTTAAATATTAAACTTAATTACTAATAGCCTAGTCTCTGTATTTTATCTAGCTAATTAAACTACTTAAATTATCCACTTTTTATAATATCATTTAATTAACTCCTAAACTTTAACTTAGTATTATAACTATAAATAAACTAATTATACCTTAAAAATAAAATAAATAAACTACTTAAATTTCTGTTTTTTAATAATACTAGTTTTATTAAATTACCTACTATAGTTTTAATTTACACTAACCCCCTATTTCTAATTTACGCCTACCCCCTATTATTAATAGTGTAGTTTTAATTTATATAGGATTCTAATTCGCGCTAACTTAGTGCAATTTGGAATTTAGGGTTAGGCTAGTAACCCAGATTTAAGCTTGCCTCGATATAATAAATTAATGCATCTACTTAAAATGCATTTTAGTAACAAAAACCTATAGGTAACCTGAATCCGTTTGGGTTAAATGGATTCAGGTTATCATTTCATTAGCGCCTTTTTTTTTACTATAGGAATACAAATGGATTCAGAGCTATATCCACCATGCAGCTAGGATAGCCCGTAAGCTGCCCTAGCCGCTCTCGGTATCCAACGTCAGTAATCACGGTATAACACTTATCTAAGAAAATCCGTCCCAGTAACCCTCAAACCTGGATGCTCTCGACGTAAGCAGTAAATCCCTTGCTTATAGCTATATCAGCACTAACCACCACTAATCGTACATCCCGCTGCCACTTCTCCCAGTTAATATCGCTCTTCCACTCTATACAGTCAATACCTAGCTCACCGGCCCTTAACACTAAGTCTTATATAAACAATATAAACGGCACTATTATAACACTAACCGGCCCTCCCTTGCCCTATTTATCTTCTATAAATACTAGCAGTATAAAGAAAATACTTTTTTCCCCTCCTATTAGTAGCATTACAATAAGCTACTCACTCCGCACCCTGTCATTCTCTAGCCTTATAATCCGGTACATGCTATCCCGCTACTGCGGCATCTTCTAGCTAGCCTCTTCACCTAGTATACGCTTTAGCCTAGTATCAATTTATATATATATAAAGTAAGGAGCCAGTTTACTATACTACGCCTGCAGTTATATTATTATTATTAGTAAAGTAACTTACTAAATTATATTATAGATATTAGCTATAATCTTACTAAATATACCCTACCCTATAGCGCCACCTTCTTATCTATATATATAGTAGTATCCCTCCCTCCCCCTTCTTTCTTTCTCTCTCTCTCTCTTACCTTACCCTCCCTATCACGCTCTGCTTATATCTCTCTCTTCTACCCTTAGCTATACTAAGAATAAATATATATATACCTCTTACTAATAAATATTATATTATTACCTCTTTATAGCTCTATTTATTACAGCTATACTTACTATTTTAGCCAGCTATTTCCTTTTACTAAAGTTACTATTAGTACAGGCAAGAAATTAATACTACAGATAGCTAATCTCTTAATAGTTTAATATTATCTTAGGCTATAGCTAATTAGGAAACTATAAGTTAACCCTATAGTAGCCCTGTACTATATAGCTACTATGCATTACTTAACTATCCTATATATATTTAACCCTTAGCTACTAGCAACACTTACCTATTATTAAATTAGCTACCTTATTATTACTATTAGCCTTAGCTACCTTAAGATCCATTTACTATATAACCAAGCCCTTAATCTTATAGCCTATCTCCATAGCTATATACCAGTAGCTCGATACTATTAGCCAGGCCCTAATCTTAACGCCAGAGATAAGCATAAGCTGCTTACTTAGTATTGCTATATTCTATATCCCTTTCTTAGCTAACTTCTAGATTTACAGGTCTAGTAAGTTAAACAGTCTGCAGATACCACTAAGCCAGTACAGCACCTTCTTAAACAGCAGCAGCTATGCAATATATACTACTATTATCTAGCTTAGACACTTAGGCAAGAAGCAAGCCACCTTATAGCTGCCTGCCCTGCTATTTAGACCTTTGCTCTTATTACAGTTAGTAATAATAATTACCTACCCGTTAAAGATAAAGATATTCTTTAGTAGCTACTTAATATTACAGTGCTTTAGCATTACTATCTTAGGGCCCTGCCTAGGCTGCCCTCCCTAGATATACATTACTAGATATAGCTTTATTTAAAATAACTTAAGCTAGCTAAGATACTTTATAACTGCCTCCTAGCAATATATATATCGTTTGCTACTATTACCTGCATTTATTATTTTCTATAACCTTTTACCTATAATATCTACTAGCTTCTTAGCTCTAGGCTATAGCTATACATTTTTCTAGTTTATTATAAATAACTAACCTAGCCCCTTATATACTAAGCTATTAGTAATATCCTATAGCTATACTATTTACTGCAGCTTGCCCTTCTTTTATTAATTACCTATTAGTTTATTAAGCCAGTCTTTAGCCTTCTGCAGCACTGCCTAAGCCATTAACTAAAAGCTGGCTACAGTAATGCTCTTGCCTAGATAGTTAATTATCTTGCTATTACTATCCTACTATAGCTATACCTGCCCCTTCTTATAATTACAGTACCCTTAGCTATATATTATCTACCGGATTATTATACTAAATAGCAAGTATAAGCCACTTATAAGCCATTTATAATAACCCTTATAGAAGCGCTTAATTACAGTAAAGCTTATCTTACACGCTAAATCCTCTAAGTTATATAGGTTAGCCTTAAAGAAGTGCTTTAGTATTAGCACCTGGCTATACTATAAGAAGCTAGCTAGAAAGCGTATATATAAGTACACCAGGACCTAGTTACTATCCTTCTTAATACCTAGTATAGCTATAAAGTATAGCAGTAAGTTATAGTATTGCTTATAGCCTAGCTTTTACTTAATACTACTAATACAGAAGTAGTACATAGCTTAATTAAGTATAGCAATATTACTATTAATATTACCATTAGAATTAGTATCTAAATCTGTCTTTGCCTCCTAATTACCATTACTTTCTTAGTTCTACTACTATTAATATAGCTACTGCCTTCCCTGCCTCTAATCCTTTTCTCTTCTCTTATTACTATTAGCTATAATATTAAGCTGCTATATAATATTAGCCAGATATCCCTACTGCTTATCTATAAACCGGATACTATACTTTTCCTAGGCCCTGTCCTGTCTATGCAGCCAGATATAGGCACAGTAGTATAGATACTGCTCCTAGTTTACGCTATATTGCTCTATCGTTACTGCCTTTTACTTATGCCTAAATAGCTTTATAACTGGCTTTATTATATCGATACTCCTAAGCCACTTAAGCGTCTTATCTAGCACCCTATTAAGACGCTCTAACCCTTATGCTAGCTTATAGCAGAAGCTCTTAACCAGTGCCTATAGCCTTACATTAGCGTCTTAGGCCTTTTACTTCCAAAGTTTCTGCTTGCTTACCTTACATATTAGTAATAGACTGGCTTAGTAAAGCGCAAGCTTATCCTTACTTTACAGATATACTACCTACTTTATAAACTGCACCTACTAGGACTCCTAATTAATACTACCTGGCGCCTTAACCTTCCTCCTCCGTTTAGTAGCGGCCTTTTTAAGCTCCTTCTTACAGCTTCTAATAAGTTTTAGTAGCCCAGAGTTAATACTAGTACTAATATTAATACTACCTAGGCCCTCTCCTAAGATACTTCTGCTGCTCCTGCTGCTCCTGCTGCTCTTACGGCTACTATAGCAGGTCTATACTAGCTTAACGATCTAGTATCTTATATAGAAGGCCCTATATAGCGTTTAAAGCATAACTAGCTCCTAATTACACTACTATATATCCCTTTTACCTTTATTACCCTTACTATTATTATTACCTTCCTTATAATGCCTAGAGAGTATCTAATGCCTGTTCTAGTTAAATTAATTATAGGTTAGGTACCGGTAGCTCTTATAGCTAAACCCTATATACGTCTCTAGCCTAGGGATTAGTAGGCCCCTATTAGCTAGTAGCTCTATATCCTTATTAGTTAGGTCTCAAAGCGCTACTAGCTATAAGCCAGACAGGGATAAAGAGGCAGTAAATGTAATAACCTCCTGTAATTACCTTCTAGCTATCTTATAGCAGTTACGGTAGTAATACTTAACTTACTTTACGTAAGGCTTAATAGCTACTAGGCAGACTAGGTAAATAAGAATATTAAGCTCTTTATATAGTTAGATAATAGCCTGGCCTCCTCCTACCTTAGTATTATTATTACTATTAGAATTAGTTACTATTAGTATTTTATTACTTAGTTAATTAAATTAACTAATCTAATAGATAGTAATAGAGGGATATAGATAAGTAAATAAAGTTAATAGCTAGGTAGCTAGGCAAGATAGGTAGGCTTATTATTATTAATAGTAATATAAAACTCTAATTCTAAGCCTGCTTTGCTTTTTATTGTTACTAGTAGTAATATAATATTAATCCTGGTATAATAGATAGATAGATAAGTAAGCATAATAGCAAGCCTTCTTAAACTGCAGCCTAAAGAGCTCAGCCAGGCCTACAATTAGGCCCCTTAAGCTGCAGTTTAAAGAGGCTAATAATAAGCAAAGGGGATTGATTAATTAACTAATAGATTTTACTGGCAGTGTAGTAATGTAAATTATAGTTAGTTATTTTCAATTATTAACCTAATGATCTTGGCTAGGGTTTAAGATGATTGAACCTTGGCTTGGGGTCAGCTTAGGGTCAGCTTAGGGTCAGCTTGGGGTTAGCTTTGCTCTTAACAGGGGGGCCCTTTTTGCCTAGTAGTTTGCCATGGACTGCGGTTGGCGGTGAATGGCCCGAGCGCCCAGCTTTTCCGGCTAATCAGCATACATCGCCACGAACCCCAACCCCCTACCCGCCCCTTGTGGTTCACAGCGAAACGCACGCGGACTGGCGACCAGGCTGCTTCTTTAATCTCAATAGAGCTAAACCTCTTTCTATATAAGGCTAAAGGGATTCTATTATCTTATTAGCTATTATAGTAGGGTGGACTGTTTTTAGTGGCTATTTATAGGTAGTATATATAGCTACAGTATAGGGTAGGGGTCTTTAAAGTATAGGGTTTACTATTTAACTTACTTTTTATCTTTATTATATATATAATTAAATTAAAAACTAAAGTATTTTAATCTTTTATTATTTCTCTTTTTATTTCTTATTTTACTTTAACCTTTCTTAACCTATATATTTAGTTAATATCTTATATATAGGTTTTAGTAAATATTATCTTATATTCCCTACTATAATAAAGTTACCTCTTGGCTATAAAATTAACCTTAATAAGTATAACCCAAATACAGTTAGAGTGTTTAACATTAGTATTATAATCTATATAAGGCCTTAATCTAGCTAACTACAGCCCTTAGCTAAACATAGGGGCATCCCTGTAATAGATACTGCCCTTCCACGTAGTAGGGAGGCTCCTTAAAGGAGCAGGGAGTAGCCATAGTAGGCGTCATAAACATAATAGGCAACCTACATCGGGACAAGGTCAATAAGGGAGCTATAAAGTGCTAGAGTGAAAACGTATGTAAATATCGCTAGGAGGTTAAAGAGGCATTATAGAAGCTATTACTAAAGGCTTAGTAATTATAATTAAATACAATATAGCAGTTACTAAGGGAGTTAAAGGCAAGTAAACATTATAGCGCAGTATATAGAATATTATCTATTATATTTAGCTATAAACTTAATCTATTGCATGTCCTTTCTAGTCTGCTGCTTATATTACTAAGATATTAGTTATTATTACTTTAGGTATACTTTATATTAGCTATAGTCTAGATAGATCAGGACTAGCTGCCAGGGGAAATAACCTATAGATACGCTATAATACTAACAGTACTCCCTTCTAAGTAGGGTATCCTCTTGTAAGCACTTATTAAAGTATTTACATAGCTAGTTATCGTAACTCTTATCCTTTAATATCTTATTAACCTAATACTCCTGTATCTTAGGTAAGGTACCCTTAGCTTTAGGTTTCTATTACTTATAGAGCTTAATTACTCTTTCAAGTTCTCCAACCATCCCCCTAAAGATATTACAATAGGCAGGGAACTTTATACTAATATATTAAAGTAAGGAAATGCTTTTTAAAATAGTCTTCTTTACAAATTGCTTAATTATGGCATTTCCGCTGCTGTTAATATATTCCTTAGTAACTTATACCTTAGCTAGCAGGGCATCCTAGTCTTTACTAACCTAACGGCCTAAAGTAAAGAAAACAAGCAATAAGGCATTTATTGTAATCTATAGAAGGGATTCTAATATTAGCAGCTAGTTTATTATAATAGTATAATATATAGAAAGCTCTTAGCTAGGTAATAACAGATACTAGTAATGCCGCGTAGGTAGGCTAGCTAATATTAAGCGTAGAGTGTTAATATATTTATATTGATATAAGAAGGAGAGGAGAGAATAAAGTAAGGAAGGAAAAGCTTTAGTAAGGTAAGGTAGGTTATAGTTATATAGTATAAGCGCATAATATAGGTAGCTAAGCTTCTCTTACTTAGAAAACCTCCTTCTTTATAATAGCTACCTTTTTTTAATATACTTAAATAAAGGCTTCTCTTGCTTCTCTTGCTTCTCTCTTTTTAATAACCTCCTTCTTTATAATAGCTACTCTTCCTAATGCGTTTAAGTATATAAAAAAACCAAGCTTCCCTTGCCCTTATAACCCCCCTCCTTTACAATAGCTACTCTTCCTAACGCATTCAAGCGTATAAGCAAGCCAAGCTTCCCTTATACTTATAACGTCCTCCCTTATACTTATAACGTCCTCGTTTATAATAGTTACATTTTTCCTTATATTATAAAGCTTTAGCGTATTTAATAACCCTTTTACTAACTCTACCTAATATACTTAAGTAAGGTTTCTTTTACTTTAATAACCTCTAATAACCTCCTTTATAATATCTACTCTTCCTAATGTATTTAAGCGCTTAAGAAAGCCAAGCTTCCCTTGCCCTTATAACCTTCTCCCTCTGCTACCTCTAATAACCTTTTCCTTTAAATAGCTACCTTTTCCCTTATATTATAAAGCTTTAGCATATATAATAACCCTTTTACTAACTCTACCCTTAGCTACCTTTTCCTAATATACTTAATTAAGCAAGCCTGCTTGCTTCTTTCCCTTTAATATCTTACCTTTTAACTTTACAGTAAATTACTACTAAAAGAAGGGGAAGTTAGCAGTACTAATACTATTATCCCTAAGGGCTTCCTCTTTAGTATAGAAGCTTAACTTTATCTTAAAGCTTATTATCTTTAAGTATAATCTTAAAGTTATTAAAAAGGAAAAGGATTTATTAATATAGATAATTATATACTATCTTAAGCTATTAATAAGATACACTATTATAACCCTTTTAACCCTACTGCTTCTATAGGTTATCTCTGGATTTAGGTAAGTATAGGTAATAATAGATCTGTTAAATAAAAGAGATAGTAAGAGGTGGGTATATATCCTGCTATAGGTACTGTAAATAACTATCTATAGTATCCTGTTTTAGCAAGATAGCTATAACCTAGTCTATTAGCCTGGTATTAATAGAAATAGTATAGCGTGGGTTAGTAATATATATATAAAGGACTATATAGCTATAATTCTTAGTAGTTATAAATATTACGCTATTAATATAGTTAGGGTTAGGGAAATAAAGTACCTATTAGTAAAAGTAGTAGTACAGTATATAAAGAAAACGTTACGCTATAATATATATACTATCTCTAAGCTCCTTAAACGCCCTAATGGCCCTAATAGCCTTTACGCGGAAATGCAGGCTATTAATATATTTATAGCTAATCTTACTATAGGTAAGGGTCTATACCTACTTAAAATAGGTCAAAACGCTTTTAATATAGAAGCGCTGGTTTACTAGAAGGTTACAGTCTTAGCCCTAGATAGCTCTTAACTAAGCTTATATATTTACTAAGGTAAACTTAAATATATTTATATCTAGCACTCTTTGCCTTTAACCCCTTACTAGCAGGAAAAGCGCTAGGTATATCGCTTTCTTATAGCTATAAATTAGGAGCTATAAGAGAATGCTAAAAATATCCTTAGCCTGCTTCTATATCTGGATATAACTACTAGTAGCAAGACTAATTACTTAGTTAATAAGGTATCTAGACTACTATAGTAAAGCCGCTTCTAGCTAGCATGCCTAGATAACAAGCTGTAGCACTTAGAGCTAGTCTGTAGCCTAGTCTTAGAGCCAGAGCTTATACTAGTTTATAATATCTCTCAGGAAAAAGGCAAACCCCTGCTATTCTATAGTACAGGCTATATTAAGACCGATCTTGCCCTTAGAAGGGGCTACAAGCAGTATAGTTAATATCCTGGCTAGTGTATATAGCTAATAGTTAGTAAAATGCTAGAAGGTAAGCGTTATAATAGTATAAAGCAATACTACAGACTATAGCGTATTTAGGTCTTATACTTAGTATAATATAATATAGTCTATAAGCTATAGATACTTATTAATATTATTCTATATAAAGGTATTTAAGTTAAAATGTTACGACCCAATATATTCTAACGTACGTGAGAATGTGTGCTTTACTGTTTATACCAATCGAAACTACTTACCCTATATAAGTTAAATGTACGCTATTTGACTTATATAACTAACTATTATAAATAGAGTTAAACCGACCTCGTTTAACCTGCATAATGAAGATAAATTAAGTTAAACTAACCTCATTTGACTTGCATATATTACAGTATATATATAT
>NJCS01000708.1:0-38271 GCA_002234255.1 Fusarium sp. Na10
TGCTTATCACATACGTTATCTATTCTCCCTTCTGCTTTGTTCTTGATTCTCGTCCCGCAAAGACTGCTGTGGCTGAAGAGAGAACCACGAAAGATCGTTGAGAATTCGCGTCTTCTTATCAAACTGGTTTGTGCCCGAAAGCTGTAGTCAAGATGGTGCTGACGATACAACAGGGCTTGATAACTGTGTATACCGGACTACAACTCGTGATATTGACCTACTGGACGGTTGGACCTCTGCCTACATGTAAACCTCAAATCGCTGCAGCGGCTCTTGTGTTTGTGAACGGACTCTTGTTGGCCTTACTGTCTTATGTCGAGCATACACGCTCTGTGAGACCCTCAACAATCATCAACGTCTATCTCCTTTTCACATGTCTTTTTGATTGCGCTATAGCCAGAACACTATGGCTTCTAGATGGAGCACACGCAGTTGCGAGGCTATTCACGGCAGCAACCACCGCCAAGGCACTCATTCTCATATCTGAAGCATGGGGAAAGAGGTCAATATTAAGAGCTCAGTATCGCGATCTATCACCAGAGACGACGAGCGGAATACTGGGCCGTAGTGTCTTCTGGTGGATCAACCCTCTGATGAAATTAGGATTCTCTAACTTCCTGACAGAGCATGATCTGTATGTTGTTCGTCTGCCAGGTCAATGACCCAACTGATGAGACAACAGGTATGCCATCGAGAACAGTCTGTTGGGAAAGAGATTGTTCGCACAGGTGGAGAAGTCGTGGCGCACGGGTGAGCTCATAATGCATTCCGGTGGTATATGTAAAGCTGATAGACAGCCCAGCGAATCAAACTAAGAGTAACGCTCTCTTTTGGTCTACCATCTGGTCATCTAGACGATTCTTTCTCCTTGGAATATTATCGCGTCTTTGTTTGATGGCTTTCACATACGCACAGCCTTTCCTTATTCAGAGAACAATCGGGTTTGCGAGTAACCTTGATGAAGAGAAAGCCATTGGATGGGGTCTCACGGGAGCCTGGTGCTGCGTCTTCATTGGACTGGCGGTTTGTGTCTCGCTTATTTCTCTTGCAGTATCCATACTGACATACTAAAGATCGCTAACGCATTCTACTGGCATATGACTTACCAGTGAGGTCAAAGCCCTGCCGAATGAGAAACCAAGGCTAATTAACTAGATTTGTTACCGCAGTCAGGGGTAGCTTGATCAGTCTAGTATATGACAAGACCCTCGATCTGAGCATCACGGCTTTCGACGAGTCAAGTAAGAAAATGGGACTCTTAGGCAAGATAAATGACTAACATCTTGCAGTTGCTGTCACATTGATGTCTGCCGACACTGAAAATATCTGCATGAACTTTGCAAGCATACACGAGATGTGGGCTTCGCATATTGAGTGCGCAGTGGCTTTATATCTCCTGTACAGGCAACTGGGAATGGCATTTCTAGCCCCCATGGTTGTGGCAATAGGTTCGGCCTCTCTAGTGACAATAAGTTCACTTTTAACATGTGATCAGTCTCGACCACTGGCATCTTGATGATAGCCAAGTATATCGCAAACGCCCAAAAGCGGTGGGTTCGTGGTATCCAGACGCGCATTGATGTTACTGCCTCGATGCTAGGGTCAATGAAAGTAAGAGCTCATTTAAAAGGCGGTCGGTTTGAGTCACTGGCCAAGATTGCAGGAAGTGAAGATGCTTGGCCTGACGGATGTTCTCAATAACATGGTCCAAAGTCTGCGCGTCAATGAGTTGGACCTGTCCAAGAAGTTCCGTAAACTCATGTGCTGGCGAGTCTTCTTCCGTAGGTCTACGCATAGCCTGGAAAACGACGTACCGCTAACTTTAGCTTCTAGAGAATACCATGGAAGCCATAGCTCCGCTCGCTACGTTTGCGACTTATGTCGTCATATCTCAAGAGACAGGCAACCCTTTGAGTACGGCTTCGGCATATACTTCTCTTTCGCTTATTTATCTTTTGTCCAACCCTATGTCCACACTCATACGAACGATCCCTGGAATGAAGGCATCACTTGCATGCTTGGATCGAATGCAGGGCTTTTTGTTGTCGGATAGTTGCAAGGATCACCGCTTACCTCTTGATGTCCGTCATAGATCATCCCAACAAGAGGCCCGCACTTTCGGGCCACACGATTCTGATCAGGACAGAGCTTCGATCGAGCTGCCCGATCGCTCTAACGAGCCTTCAGTGGCTGTTGGCCAACCTCTCATGATCGTTTCGGACGCTAGCTTCGGATGGCCAAAGACTGAAGCACTAGTCCTTAGCAACATTTCATTCCCTATTCGTAAATCTCACTTCACCTTTGTCATTGGGAGCGTGGGTTCTGGGAAAAGCACTCTTATGAAGGCTTTGCTGGGCGAGTTGCGGCCGTCCCAGGGATTCGTCTATACCGACGCTCGCCGCATCGCATTTGTTGACCAGAAGCCATGGATTCAGAACCTGACGATTCGACAGAACATCCTCGGTGTATCCACGTATCACAAAGATTGGTATGATAGAGTTATCCATGCATGCGGGCTCGAGCAGGACATTGTTGAGATGCCTGACAAGGACGCCACGAAAGCGGGCAGCGGCGGTGTTTCTCTCAGCGGTGGCCAGAACCAGAGACTTGCACTTGCAAGGGCCATTTACTCAAAGGCAGGAGTGCTTATTCTCGACGATGTCTTTTCGGGACAAGATGCTTCGACAGAGGAGCATATTTACAGGATGATATTTTCTGAAGCAGGGTTGCTAAGAGAGCTTGGCACGACTATTGTTTGTGTAACCAACGCCAGTGAGTTCAGCTGCCGCCAGCTCGAAGTGAAACATACTAACATCCCTTAGTTCATCGGCTGGAATATGCAGACCACGTCGTTGCTCTAAGTGAACATGGCACAGTCCAGCATCAAGGCACATTTGAGCAACTCGAGAACGGCACTGATTACTTCAGTGGCTTACATCTTCGGCAGAACGGCGCTGCCAAGGAAGACGGCGGCTCCATGAAAGCCAACGACAAATCAACTTCAGCACCTCAAGGGCCAGAAGAAGAGACTGAATCCGCTAACCGAGCACTGGGAGAACTTGCTACTTATGGTTACTATTTCAACACTGTACCCAAGTTGCATGTACTGTTGTTAGTGACGCTCACAGTCATGTTCGGTGCGGCCCACAAGATGACTGAGCTATTGCTAACTTTCTGGACTGGTCATTCTGTTATCACTCAACAAAGCGTCAACAACTTCTACCTTGGACTCTACGCGATGCTAGCTGGGCTCGCAATAATTGGCATCATGGGTGCAGCTGTGCATTACCTTGTTATCATGGTACCTTTGAGCAGCGAAGTTCTGCATGCACGGCTACTTCGGACAGTTATGAATGCTCGATTGTCATTCTTCTCGAGGATGGACGTCGGCGTTACAACAAACCGCTTCAGCCGTGATATGTCCGTAATAGACACCGAGCTTCCATTTGCATTGATTGACCTGGCCATTGATACCAGTGTCACAATCATGTCTGTTATACTGATGTGTGTGTTCTCTGGATATTTTGTGGCGACGCTGCCCCCTCTTGCTTTCTTCTGCTGGTGTAAGTTTCACTCCTGACACCTTTTTAACATTCACTGACAGTTGCGCTAGTGCTTCAGAGATTTTACCTTCGAACTTCTCGCCAGATCCGAATCCTTGAGCTACAAGCAAACTCACCACTATTCACACAATTCCTTGACACCCTTCAAGGTTTGTCCAGTGTGAGATCCTTCGGCTGGGTGAAGCAGTTCAGGGAACAACACTTTCAGTTCCTCGACGCATCTCAGCGTCCATACTATCTCCTCTTCAGTATTCAGCGCTGGCTAGCTGTTGTCCTTGACCTCGCAGTTGCAGCGCTGGCTACGATCTTGATGGTTCTCATTGTTAAGCTTCGAGACAATTTCGAGCCGAAGTTTGTGGCAATGGCCCTTCTCAATGTGACTTCCTTTTCGCAATATCTCACGCAACTTATCAAGAATTATACGCAACTGGAGACTTCTCTAGGTGCTGTCAGTCGTACAAAAGAGTTCTGCACCACAACTGACAGCGAGAACCTTCCTGGCGAGGTCGTTTCTCCACCCGAGAGCTGGCCCTCTCATGGCCACGTGCAGATCGACAAGTTGACAGCTGCATACACCACTTTGGGTGAGCCAGTACTGCACGAAGTCAGTCTGGACATCGCTGCAGGCTTCAAGGTCGGTGTCGTTGGACGCAGTGGTAGTGGCAAAAGCTCATTGATGGCCAGTCTTCTCCGGATGTTGGAGGTTGACTCCAATTCTAGCATTAAGTTTGACGGCATTGACATCACTACAGTTCCACGACAAACTGTACGGGCCTCCGTGGCAGTCGTACCTCAGCATCCGTTCTTCATGAAGAAGACTACTGTTCGCGACAATCTGGTCCCTCGCGGCGAGCAGCCTGAAGAGAGGATTCTCGCTGTGCTCAATCGTCTCAAGATGAAAGAGGCTGTAGAGAGGCTTGGGGGCTTGGACAGTATTCTTGATGTCGAGCGACTATCGCAAGGTCAACGCCAACTTCTTTGCCTTGCAAGAGCGATACTAGCTAACAAGAAGATGATTTTTCTTGATGAGGCGAGTAGCAACGTCGACGCCAAGTCGGAGCAACTGATCCGACAGGTGGTCCAAGAGGAGTTCAAGGGATGCACGGTCATCGCTATTGCACATCGTTTGGGTGCTGTTGTGGACTTTGACCGAGTTGCTGTGATGGGAGGAGGAAGGGTTATCGAGTGGGACAACCCGAGCGAGCTACTGAAGAGGGAGAGCGAGTTCAAGAGGCTATAGGATTTGAGCTCTGGATAAAAAGAGCAATCACTATAGAGCTATTTACATGACTAAAGCACAACTATATATGGTCTCAATAAATAATATATTCTCAATACAGCAATATCATTCACCAAACATGAATCTCAGTCCCAGAGCTGAAGTGCCAGGTCGCCAGTCTGCGGTTACATCTGCAACAGTAATGCTCAGTATTCTTCCACTGCTTCCCGATATACGCAAGAGGTCCCCCAACGATAGTGCATGCAAACATCAATGCAGCCATGGCACTGGTAAGTTTAAGTCAGCTTCCATCTGCATATATTGTTTCAAGGTTTATACTCACTGGGTGCCCCCACAGATTTTGCGCTCAACTCGGGTCAGGGAGAGTTCTCGACAGGCAGGGCATATGACAGCTCGAGGCCATTGCTTCAGCTTTCTCAGAGGAACGACATTGGATTGGGAGATGGTGTTGAATGCTGTGATCTCGGTCTGTTGTTGAGACTCGAGTGGGGAGAAGAGTTCGATTTTGTTGTTGTCATCTGATGGATCATCGTTGAACAAAGTTTGAAATCTTTGTTTCGTGGTAGCTGCCATGTTTATCGATCGTTGAACAAAGACTGATAATTGTGAAATTTGATATAGACCGTTGCCCAAGCCCGTTGATATATAGATTGAACTTCATAATGGCAAGTCAATTCTCATCCAATGATGACCCCTGTAATTGCGGATGCCTAGAGGACCACACTGCCCAGTGCTCGTATTTCGCATCGCGAAGGCGTAGCCAATAAGACAATGGCTGGTATCAGCCACCGACACCATTTTGGAGGAGCTAAACCAAAAGACTAACTGGCCGGGCAATTATTCCACCACTTCGGTCTCGAATTCAGTATCGGTGGCTGCGTTTTGTCATTGGGTGTAGGGTGACGAATTGCGATTTTACAACGTAGCACGATCAGGCCAAATCACTTACATTTTATGTTAGTCCCCGAACGCATGCAGCTAGAATACGGCATGCAAAGACCCTCCGATGCTTGTAAGTATACCTCAAGTCACATTTAGTATTTGTTGACCTTTGGCCAAGTTCAATCGCGCTTGCTTTCGTACGGATAAAATGGGTGGAAACGTGGTCGTTTATTACATAGGATATCGTCAGGCGCTTTGGCAGAGGTCACTTCAACACTTGTCTGCGCGTGTGTCCCTACTTGCAAACCGCTCGTCTCAAAGATTAATTATATATTAATCGGCCGAAGGAGGAATACTACAGAATTTGTTCTCGAGGAGCACAGGAGTGATGTTGAGTTCAATGCGGGAAACATCAGAAATTATGGAGGCTTGAGTGAGAAGCCCAGGCATAGCAGGGATTGTGGAAGCGAGACATCAGTGGCAGCTGAGCTGAATTGAGTAAACTAATCCGCTGAGGTAGCAGCTTTGGAAGCTGGATAATGAAGGGAGTTCTTATATACTATAGCGAACATACTGTGAGAATAATATTAATTACAGTCTTTGGCTTGAAGCCTACATCTCACAACATCCACACACTCATGCCGCTGAGCTGCATGAGCCCTGAACAGCCACGGCGCTAAACAACTTCAAGGCATTTTCAACCCCCCAGTTCAGCTCAGCCCAATGAGGCATTCAGGGCGTTGAAAGCACACTTATGCAGAAGAAAAAGGCATTCATATTCTTGAAATTCACGCAATCAGATACCTTCCCTTTTCGCTATTGCACCATGAGTTGTTTGTGCAACTACTCCCATCCAGAATTACAAATTACAGATGGCCTCATCCGTCAAGACACAGGCCGACTCTTCCCATACAACCCCGAGTTCTACAACAACGCGACAGGTCTGTACGGCCCTGGCACCATCTTCTGTTGGTACATGCTTCTCGTTTCCGTCCTCGCTAGCTGGGCCTTTTGTCTAGCAGACGAAGATGGACCTAAGAAGCCAGGCCTTTCAAATGATCTCTTAGGAGCTCTGGCATATCCTGTATTTGCCGCGACAGACTTGGTTGTGCAATCAATGAGGATGCTGGGGATGAAACAACGCGCACTGGCTATCTTTTGCTTGCGCAATCCAGAGGTCAATCTTGACCTGTTTGGCCCTTTCAATACCACGCAGCTCGACCTGAATCATATTCCGCCCGATACGGTGATATTGGGCCAGCGTGTCGTCGATATCACTGGGCCGCTGACCATATGCTATTCCGCAATACCGTTTCTACTTATTCTTATCGTTGGGTTCATGATTGATACCGACTATGCACGGCATTGGAAGCCAAAGCCATCAGCGCGCTGGGTGGTAAATGTAGCTTATGGCTACATCTCACTCATGCTCACAATATTCCACTTCAGCCTCGGCGATATAGGAACCAGCTTCTTCATCGCGCTCTACGAGGCGATGCTACCAGTGATGTTAACCGCCATCTACCTCTTCACCGCATTCATTGGCTTAACATTTCTTACTGGCATCATCATGCTAGTTTGGTCAATGATCGAGAAGAACTGCAATGACGCGGTTGAAGCTCTGAAAGCTCTAGGAGGCTGTATATTTTCGCGGGTATGCTGGTTGTGCCATCGATGTCGATGATTCACCGAGACCGCAGCACTACGATACCGGATTTGGGAATCAGAGTCAGTGAAAGGGACCAGTTGGCCACCTTGATTGTCGGCGTTGTGACGTTGACTTTTACAGTCGTTGACGTTCTCAGGAACTTCTATCGGGAGAGACATCTAGAAGAAGTGGCGGACTCCGAGATGCAAATGCTTCCAGCTACTGAAACCGCGATTGCGAATAGCTGAATGGTTATGTCAAGGATGTGAGAAACAGCTTCGATCACAACAGCAAACTCCAACGATCGTTCATTTTAGAAACTAGTGCAATCCGATCATAGTATTTGAATTATTAGGGACGGGATGTCTTGGACGCAAATTACCAACGGACCAGCCTACCCACTGTCTCTGTAGATACCCTAATTCCATTCTAGTGCACATCGTAGTTGACTAGCTGGTGGCTTTCTAACATTTGCCCTCTATTGCCCGTTCGATGTTCCTGCTCATCACGTACTTAAACCTAGAAAAAAAAAGCAAGGTTATGAGGCATCGAAATCACTGGCCTTGGTACTAACTCGCCCGACTTGAGGCTCGTGCAAATACAACAAATTCAAGTAAAAAGATCTCTCGTAATTGCACTAAGCCATGTTTTGGGGCGCTTAGCGACAGAATCAAATTCATTGTCAGCGGGTCGCTTCTTTGCCATCGGAGATTCGTCACTTGCGCCGCCTGACTCAGTCATGATTGGTGCAGTTGGACCTCTCTTTTGCTCAGGCGTCTCATCAGGTGTACCACCAACTGTAGGCGAGGATAGTCCGGTAGACTCATAGTGTAGTTCCTCCTCGATGCTCGGAATGATGGTGTCGGGATCAGGCAAGATGTCCTCAAAAGACGTTTCATGTTGATTCAAGCCTTGAGCTGTTTCTGCTGTTCCCTCTTCAACGAGAGCAGCAAGAATATGACGACGGATGCTTTTCTGCATCTTGCGTAGTTCAAAAGCTAGTTGACAATCCGGTTCTATAGTGAGAAGCGTTCGGCTGATAGCGGCGTTGAGCGATAACAACTCTCTACCTTCACGAGCCTGCCGTTCAGCTGGTAAAAGCTGGGCCATAGCGGCCTGGATTGTAGACATTGCCGATGGCCTGTAGAGTGCGCTCATAGGGCTTGGTTTGTGTTTCTGACTGTAGAGATATTTGAAGTTGATTGATATTTGTTATATGTGTTGTATCTTTTTCTGCCCGATGCGGTTGAGATATTGAACAACAGGGGTAGATATTAACGCTTAACACTGGACGCCACGGACTTTTTTGTATCCCTGGGGTTAATTTCTCATGGACTTCTTATGCCTGTAGCACATGCGGATTTAAGGTACTTAGCCGGACAGACACGGGTTAGAGTTGCACAAGATCTCAAGTGGAGGCGTTGATTGGGCACAGTCAAACTTGAAGACAGACGCCGCCGTTAGTATGGCTTATGGCACAGCAAGTGACCGGTCTATGATGCATCTAGCTACGCTGAAGGTTCTGTGACATTATTGATTATTGGCTGTACACTGGATCAATACCTCAGCCACTGGAGAGGTAGCGAACGCATGATAGGTTTCGCCGTGGATTGTTGAATTAACTACTAATATGCGACAAAACTTGTGGAAACCATCGAGCCTGTCTACAGGAATTAGATATTAATTATGAGATGAGAATAGCAGCTGAAGTCATCTCTCAGTGTTTGGAGCAAATATTGAAATGCCCGCTCAATGTGGGCCAGAATATGCAGGTTGCCGCGGACAGACACTGCTTTCGGGATGTTTCAAACAACTACAGCAGAAATGATGGGATCTCCCAAGCAGGTTACCGACTTAATCTTGTGTAGACTGCTATAACGCGGACGTGACGCGTTGGAAGTCGTACCAAGATATGTGGCATCTCCTTCGACCTCGCTACCACATACTCCGCTCTCAACCATCAAGAGACAACTGCCTTTTTGATTTTTCATTCGAGTTAGAGTGTATGAAAATAGACAAAGCCGCCCAGAGATCATGGGTAAATGTCTCTCTCGCCCGGAGCGGCACAATACTCTGCCTAAGCGTCTTTACCCTGCCAATACTCCCGATAATGAGCAAGCGAGCATGTACAGCCACCCAAACATCATGCTCAAGTCAAACAAATCAGCACGGCACACTAGTAAGTCACCAATATGAACTGTCAGATTTCAAACACTCACCATCCTTGCCCCTGCACAGCTCCCTGTGCCAAGGCAACCACCTCAACAACGCAGTCCGCGCGCAAGAGACACCCCCGTCATCGCAACCGGGAGACTAGGCAGATGAAGCGGAATCTCAAGGATATTTGGGAGCGTCTTGGCCATGCTCGTGCTCGGTACGAAGCAGCCAAGGATGAAGTCGCGTCTTGTGAAAAAGAGATTACCAACTTTTGTCAAAGAATGAATAGCCGACGCGGTGTTGCAGCGGTTCAAGCCGAGAAGGAATCCCGAGCCTGAATACCTGAGGATGTCTGAAGAAAAAGAGATCGGATAAGGCTAGCCTTATTGGCGGTTTAATAAACTCTTGCATTGATGTGCTGTCGCATGGGGCTTTGCGCTACGTGATCATCAGAAGCCTACCCGCACATCAACAAATGTTTGGCGTTTCACCTTTAGCGCCATTCTCACCGTAGATTCTGCATCAATGACACCGAATGGCTCCTCTTGTCATTGCTGAGCATACAGTTTAAACTGTTGCACGAGCAGATCGGACCATAAGCAGCGGCCATGATTAACGAGGAGCATTTTTGCCTACTAATGATACAAGGTTCCTACTTCATGAAGTAAAGTCCCCAACTGCCCTCTATTCTCCGTGGGCTATCCTGTCTGACTTGTTGCCTCTCTAACATTTCCTCACCCCAATCTCGATACCCATCACCACTGGCACGATGTCATGCGATGCTATCAGGGCGACTCTTGCGCAATGGGACTTCTCTGTGGCTTCACAAGGTAAATAGTATGCTATATTTATAGTGTTTTAGCAATATTAACTAGGATATCAGGCTATCGTCGACGCGAATCGATCGTGTCTCCTCTAGATCAACACGTTCCCAGTGTCTCGAGCAACCCAACTCTTCGAAAGGAGTCCTCATATCAGCCAATGGAGACTGATGATCCAGCAGACGACTACTTCCCGCGCTTCAACTCTTCTCTTGGGAACTCGTTATTGAGATCTGGTATACCTTGGCCATCTATGATGTCTACAAACGAAGATGAAGAGTCTCTCAACGTCACTCGTCAAAGGATCCCAGGTCATGATCTTCTTCCTTTTCCAAACACTCAGGCTGCATCTGATCTTCGAATTCTCAACTTCTACGTTGAAGAGCCGGACATAGTCTACCTCGAAGTCGCGTTTCCCAACATGCAGCCCATCTTGCTCAGAGAGGACAATCTACAAAAGATCAACGAGCCAGCCGTCATCAATTTCTGGCGGCTCTCTGGAAGTCGAGAGTATGCTACCGGCATAGGAAAGCGTCACGTATTTTGCATTCTCGGCTATCGCGTTTTCTATCTTCCGAACGGTGGTGAACGTGAGGAACATTGGATTCATTGGACAGGATATCGCGCCTCTGAAGCTTCGTGGGTTGAATCTGACTTCGTCCGACGTGCTGCGCCTGAGATGGTCCAGGCTTTCAACTCTGAACGCCGACTTTCTTGCTACAGAGACTCTACTGGGGAGATGTTCATCACCAAGACTGCACCGCGCTGTTCTGAAATGACCAAGGGGGTCAGTTGTAATGGTTGTTTACGCTGTGGAGGCGGATACAACCGTGGCCATGTTTAACGAATGATTATCTCTGTGCGGCATCACATCAATGATGCTAGATTGGATCAATGTATTACTCTCTTTGGAAAAATACCCTAGAAGTCTACTTCTACCATAATCTGCCTGAGATCTCCTTCTTCTCAGTCGACTTGGTAGTCTCCCACAGACCACCTCCAACAACACTAGTAACAGTCACATCCTTCTCCCTATGCCCTTCACACACAGTCGGCGTCTTCTCGCCTTGACTCTCATGGTAAAATTTGGAAACTTGGAAACTGTGTTTCGATCCTCCACATGCCACCTTCACCTCACTAAGCTTGAGCTGCGGGAAACACGCATCACACCAGTTATGCTCAAGATAATCCGATGATTTGTTAGCGGTTGCAAGTCGGATAATCTTGCGACACAGTTTATTAGAACAGCAAACCGTGGGATCCATAGCAGGCCATTTCGACCTGAATGCGAGTTTGCCCGACATGAGCATTTCCTTGTTCGTCAGAAGCCCCAGTTGACGACATGTCGCCTTGCATTCGTGCAAGGCAAAGAAGAACTTGAACCCTTCCTCACCAAGGTTTGTCTCACCGAGTTTGAAGCGTTCAGGATCCTTGGTCTGGATTGCAGGATCAGTGAAGGAGTTGCCTACACCTTGAAGATCCGTGACAAGAAAATGGCCCCAGGAGCGCTCAAAAGTAAAATGCGAGAAGGCTTGGGCAATCTCATTGAATGGATTGGTGTCGTCTTCTAGGACATAGGCGCCGTTGCTGTTGTACTTGATGTATTCGCCTTCAATGAATGGCTCCAGTGACAAATTATCGTCTGACTTAGATCCACGGGACATGTCCTGAAGACAAAGCGTCGTTATAAAATCGATAGGCTGCGAAGACTTGACAAGCCCGTTGAACTCTAGCGCAAATGCTTTACAAAGTGCTTGCATTCGCATGTCCTCAATTAGATTGGCTAGCCTGTGTTCAGTGTGCTTGAATGACTTGAGAACGAATTTGCTCGTGGTTGCAGCTGGGCGAGCATACGCGGCGACGCGCAGAGATCCTTCAGCGAAAGGTTTGGAACGTGCGTTGATATCAAGCTTGACAAGTCCAAGCTTGATGTTCTCGTCGTTGTCCAACATTGCATCCAGAGTATCAGCTCCATGGACGCTCAAGTCCAGACAAAAGCCGTCCGTGGTGAGCTTCTTGTCTAGCCAGCCAGGAGTGTTCCAGCGCGGTGGTGAGGTCTCGAGAGCAACGCTTTTGCTGGTTACACTTCTGGCAACACTGCCATCTTCCAAGATAGCAGTCAACTCTGGGAGCCCGGACATGTGCGAGCCACCGCGGCTCCCGCCCCTCATTGCCAGAGTCAAGCGGTTTGCTGTACGCGATACTGAAGACGTGACGGTGCTGACAACTAAATGCTTGATGGCTGTGTATCCAGTTCCGAGCTGGAGTTCTTCGAAAAGGGGCCCAGTACTCGTGGCTGTTCTCTTGGCCCGTGACTTGGCCAAAATGAGCGAGTCCTCAATCGCAATGTTGTAGGAGTTCTTTTCATGGAGCTTGACGTCTGCCCCCGAGAAACCGCCGCCGTAGGACTTGCCAAACTCCAGGGCCATCCGGTCGGTAGATGAGTTGATTCGCAGAAGAGCATAGTTGACCTTGAGTTTGACAAGGCGGCTGAGAAGATTTGCATGTGTGAGGCCATGGGGTTCACTGGCCGTTCTGTAGTAGTCATCATCACTCTCCTCATAGTCATGTAGAGCATGTCCATGAGGAGGGGCATCGGCGATGTGGATCAGGCATCTCGTCTGCTGCATCCACGAGGCATTGATAGCCTTCTGTATACCGCCCAGAACATCCTCGGGGATATCTCCACCACCCGATGCCTGAAGGCTGGCCAAGAAGTTGTACACCTCCGTGACAGATGTAGTGAAGTCGAGGAATTCAATGTTGGGCTCGTCGCCATGGTCTTTGTATCCAACCACCGCGACGCGTACATTTGACTCGTTTAAGAAGACCTCTTTGATCTCTTTGACAATGGATCGGATCTGATTCTTTGCTGTCTCTATGTAACTATTCATAGAGTATGTCGTGTCAAGAAGGAAGAGTATATCAGTGGAGCAGGAGCTTTTGAACAAGTCAGACTTGGAGTAAGCTGGAGCTGCAGCGTTGGCACGCGCAACCTCTGACTTGAGTGCTGATAGCCGACTCTTGCTGTAGGCAGCAGAGGTAGTCGAGCTATCCTTGACCCTGCTTACTGACGATGGGGTTGGAACATTGCTGTGGGTTCGATAGGAAGGTGGCACGCTTGGTCCAGAACCTGAAGCATCACGAAGCAAAGAGGCACGGAGCAATTCATCTGCTGCAGAGGAGCCTTTGGGTTTTGATATGCTTGAGCGAGTGATGCTTGCTGAGGAACGCGGAGTCTTGGCCTTCAGCGTTGATGCTTCTTGTGCAGCGATGTCAGGCTTGCGTGTCAGAGATTGACGAAGCAGATCATCCGCAAGCCTGGCAATGCTGTCTTTAGAGCTTTTGGTGTTGGACTTGACGGATCGCTTGACCGAGGCAGATGGATCGCGTGGGTCCATGGTGATTAAGACCGCTGCAGCATTCACTGAGAGGATGGCAAAGTATGGATGAATGGTCTAACGGAGTAACAGGACTGAAGTGAGTCGCCATCGGTTTATGATCATATAAGGGACGGACGAGATGGCCACCCGATCTAGGCCCAGACACAGCCTGTGTACTCGGAGTCGGGGGGGGGGGGAACCAATGAACCTGAAAAAAGAGATGACTGCTTGTATTTTCAAGCCACCTGCAAGCCCCCATACATCCAGACATGGGGGCCAAAGCGACCATGGAGGCCAGAGCCTTATTTCATGAAAGTAGTCGTTCAGAACGAGATTTCAATCTATCGAACAGCGAATCGCTCCAAAACACCAGTCATTGGTAACAATGGAATTGGAAGAATCTACTGAATATACTTGAGTATTCAGTATTTGAATCAATCCATAGGGGGCGAGGTTTACTTGAAAAATTGCAAAAGAAGAACAATTCCCCATCGGAGCCTTATTTCGTTAACGCTCTATGACTGCCTGACACATAGCCTACATATTCCTGCAGCTAAGGCGGATTATCACCTGGTGGCTGCAAAGCCCAGCGGTTAAGTTGAAAATCAGACGGGCTGTCTCGGTGCGGCTGAAGAGGGGTTTGCCATTCGCTGTTTTCGCAGCACCTGGCGCCTTGCTTTGAGCCATTGGCTCGTTTCGCGTGCTGAAAGCCTCGGACCCTGGACTGAGACTCGAAGGCAGACTCGATTCTGGCTTTGGTGGCCGAGCTGACTGTAGTTTTGCTACTCAGTCATTTTCTTCTCATTTTCGAGATGACCTTCGTGTCTCTGCGTATCTAGACTACAGCAAAGTTGTCCATTCATCAACCCTGTGTGACTAGATATGTAACATCTCGAGGATGGATAGCCAAAATGGATTTCTCTCATGCCTCGCTGTCGGCTCAACCTTGTCTCCCAATCTCGATATCCTCTCTCGCTATGCCGGCCTCTCCCCTCCCTCCCCGATCGAGACGCTCAAAACTCCTTCACCGATCGACTATGAATCCTCAACAACCGTTGAACATCACAGCGCTGCACGCGCGTTGCTCGTGAGAGCGCGGAAAAGCGATGCAAGCTACCGTCCCCCAGACCAACAGAAGAGACATCTCTTGCGCGTACCCAGTCGAAGAAGCTTGAAGCTGAATGAAGAGAGATGGACTTTTACAAAACATGAGGTCGGAAAGGCTCTCAATGAGCTTCTTTGTATGGCGCCATTGCCTGATGTGCAAGTAGCGCACGCAGTGCTTGCTTCTGTACATGTTGACTCGCTGGATGAGCTGTGGGAGCACTTCAAAGACAGCAAGCTACAAAAGAGGCAATCCAGCATTTTTCGCCGCTCAACATCTTCAAACAATGGATGGCCTAGTTGGCTGAGTACCGTCACGGGTCAGGAAAACATACCGTATATCCATCTACTGTGCCATATAACGCAGGGCCCATTCTGTTGAATCAAGCCTTTGTAATTGCGCTCGCCAGGCGCAGCATTCCCTCAATGAAGCTTCTTCTAAGCTTCGGAGCGTGCATCTTACCCATCTGCAAAGATTATGTGCGACCATTGGTTGCCAAGAACGACGTCGACGTTGTAAAGCTTTTGCTTTCGGCTCCAAAGGGTATGAATGTCGAGGACTGGCAATATTCCCTGCAAGCAAATATTGAAGGAGCTCCCCTGGGTATATGCGAAACAAGCATTCTGCTTCAATGTATCCATCATCGGCCAGACATTGCAACTGGGCAATACCTTCTCAAAGCCATCGATGCGAACAATGTTGGCGCCGTCGCTGTTCTTCTTTCATACCTGTCTTCTCGAACCTCCATGATGCCTCCCATGTTCCCCGTTCAGAGTTTTAGTGTTGCATCTTTCTTAAGCACAACAGGAAACGGAGTCGAGCATGAAAATGTTGCCGTACAGGCATGCGAGCGCATATCAGGAAACCCCGATTACGAGACAAGATATAGGCTCTACTGCCTTCTGAATGAAGCAGATCTTCTGAGAGATGTACAGGCCCTTCGGCAGGAGATGTCCAATAGCGTCATGGCCAAAAGAACCCCTATGATCAACCTCCTGATCAAAGCCGGAGTGCGCCCGTCTATCGAAGAGGCTGTATCCGTGATGGACTTTTCCATTCTCGGAATAATGCTTGCCGCCTTCAGAGGAAGAGACGACGTTCCAAATCTCCTGTCACTTGTCCGGTTCGACACTTCAGAGGACGTGATGCTTCGTTTTCTGGGTATGTTGAGTGCAAATCACATACACTCTGGAGGACAATCACTGGATCAAAAGTTAATCGAAGCGATTTCCAAAAGTCATCATCGTATTGTCGATGCATTCCAGAAAATGGGTGCAACCATCACGTACAAGTCCATCCAAATGGCACTCAGCTCTGCTGATGTCGAGATGCTGAGGATCCTGCTACAAGGAGATATCAGTGATGAGGAGCTTTCTCCTGCACTAACAGAGGCAATGAAGATTACAGATCCATCAATTCGACGTATGGCTGTCAAAATGCTCGCTGATAAAGGCATATGGGAAGAAGCCCTGCTTGAACAACTATGTCTTATCATTCAATGTCCCGACCCCGATCTGAAGCTCCTCAAGATTATACTCCAATATAAGCTCCCTTTGCATGGGAAAGACGGCAGGTTTAACGCAATCCACATCGCTATTCACAAAGCATCTCTCCCAGTGATAGAGCTTCTCTGGAAATCCTATCCCCACCCAGCGTCCATGTCAGAGGCCCTCCCAAAGGCTTTTTCGCGCATCGCAGAAGACGGCGGGACCCTCACCCACGATATCATCCAGTTCCTTCTCAAGAATGGCGTGAAGGGAATAGGACTTAATCAGACGCTTCTGATAGCGGCTGGGTCCAAGAGCCCTCGTGCATTGGATATTATTCGTTTGTTGCTCAGGCATGGTGCAGATGCGAACTATAACCACGGAAATGCTTACGCAGCTACATTGAACGATTACGCTAGGCTCGATGTTCTTTGCAAAGCCTGTCCAGTAAAGGAAACTGTCGCCAAGGGACTTCTTCCGTTGCTACTTAAGGCGAGTATTGCCAACACACAGACATTGGAGCTAGTGCTGCAGGCATTGAGTGGATCAGCGATAGACTTTACAGAGATACCAAGCTTATTGGAAGGCCATCGAAACATGGCAGCCATTGTTCCATGTCTTATGAAGTATGGCCTTGATATTAACATTCAAAAAGGGGTGATCATACAGTTTGCCGTGGAGAAGAGCGACGTGCCGCTGTTGAAGACTTTGCTATCCGTTAATACATCGACCAATTCTCTCAAGACTGGGTTCGCAGCTACAAAGAGGACTAAGGTTCGAGAAGCGAGGCTTGACATGATGAGACTCCTCCTCGATAAGGCTGGTAACGCGGAAATTGGTCAGTCTGAAGTGCTATACGACGAAACACTGGAAGCTTTATCGAAGTCAGGAGATGACAGAGGCTTCAAGATCCTTCTTGCCCACAAGCCGCTTGTTGGCACCAAATCCCTCGGTATTGCGGCTGCGATCTCTTCAAGGTCCACGACTATTTTAGAGATGCTTCTTTCACGTCAACCAAGCGGGGATTCTATCAGCACGGCTTGCATTGCGGCATTTAGATCGCCCAAGTTGAACGATGGTCAGAAAGAATCTGTCCTAGGGTTGTTACTAGATGCCAAGCCGGGTCTCACGAAGGATGAAGCTTCCTGCTTATTGCGTGCCATGGTAGAGCAGTATGGAGACTCCACGCTGGTTCCACTGATGCTCATTAAACGTGGTGTAGAAGTCACGGAGGCTCACCTCAAGGCGACTTTCACCTCAAGTAGCAAAGAGTTGTTCACACTTCTATTTCACGAAGTGAAGCCCGCCAATACTGTCAATGAGTGCTTTGCTCAAGCAGTATCCTCCGCCTTGACGATCGAGAGGCGCCGCTGGATTTACGAAGCCCTTCTCAACACTGGAAAGGTTTCAACTACTACTGCCTCGGCAGCGCTCATCATATCACTTAACGAGGGGACACCTGACGTGGGACTGGTAAAGCTGTTACTAAAACATGGTGCTGATGTGAAGTTGAAGGAATTCCTTCCTCTAAAATTGGCTTTCAAACTCAAATCGGCTGAAATTACCGAGCTACTCATCCAATCTATCAAGGACGATAATACTGCTGCTGCAGCGTTCGACCTGGTGCGAACCTGGACGGCGATGAAGCCAGCGTTCAGAGTCAGGGTATATACTTGTCTTCTCAAACACAAAATCACCGAGGACAAACTCACACTAGCTCTTGTCGACACGTTGAAGAATGCTCCGGACATGGATATCATGAAACTGCTCCTTGAACGAGGAGCTGTCCCAGGTGCAGACGGCGCCAAGTGTTTTGTCCTAGCTTGCAAAGTGGGAAATGAAGCCGCTCTCAGAATCATGTGTCAATATGCGAATGTTGACGCAGTGACTCTAGCTCTAATTGAGCACTGCTCCAAAGAAAAGGAGGTCGTCATATGGCTGAAGACTTGCATGTCCGAATTACGCAAAGCTCATCTTAAAGACACGAATCTCCTATGCAGGGCCATGGTCAAGTTCCCCGAGGGAGGGACTCTAGTACAAACGCTGCTTCATTACGGGGTGTCAGCAGGGACGATGAAATCAGCGTCTTTATGCAAACAGTGGAAACGTGAGCCGGTTACACCTTTGCTTTGGGGGCTCATATCGGACTTGAAGATATCAAATAGAACCCTGCTAGCTCTCATCGCCAAGGGAGATGATGGTAAGCACCCCTTGAGTTGCTGTTATCGATTTCATCGCTGACGATGGTTAGCAAATTTGTTGTACTCGACACCCAGCTCCCAGGTATCAGCTGCTTTCGCCTGTATGCTCGACCCCAAACGCAACCCCGTTCTCGAATCTCTCCTCAAATTACATGGCAAGGACATAAGAATGTCTGTTATTCCAGGGCGTTCATTCTCCTACCTAAGTCAGAAACCTAAAACACCAGATCCCACGAAACTCATGACGTCCGACCTGCCTTTAAGCGATGCGGCTCTTTATCTAGGCAACCTAAAAGCCTACATTTCCCTAGGTGGCGGTAAAGATGTAAACAATGGGTCACTACACACGGCTGCTTTGCTCGCGCTGCCAGAATTTGTCCGGTGGCTGCTACAATGGCACAGCGCAGATCTCGAGCACGAGGCATTTGGGATGATGATTCCCCTCGTGGTAGCGTGTCGTTCTGAGGCACGCCCTTGGTGTAGGGTTGCCAACGCTGAGGGTACTTTCGAGAAGCGGAGGGTAAAGACCATGCAGCTGCTTGCTAAAAAGACGGATCTGGCTTGGCGAAATAGACGAAGGAGTGTGCTACATTTCGCCATAGAGGAAGGACCAGATGCGCTGCAAGCTATGCTGGAAGCTCTTGATGTAGCGCACGATGCGCGACGTAACGAGAGGTATCTATACACGGACCGAGAAGGTATCGTATACTCCCTCAGCTACTACATCAGCCATCTCTTGCACCCGGAAAACAAGGGTACTAAAACCCTGAAAATGATCCAATTGCTGCGCGGCACCGGTAAGTTGAAGGACATCATGTATCGACCTGAGGAACCAGGTCCTGGAGTTGAACAGCCGGTTGGGTTCTGTGGGATGCCGCCAGACCTTGAGAGGAAGTGGCATGCTTATAGTGATTATGATTCTGTGTATTAGAGCCACCGAAGCGCCGATGAGCTTATATGGGGCCTAGTTTGACACCGGATTCCATTGAACAGTTGCGGTATGCATTTTGTATAGAAATCGATTGATAGACTTACGTGTATTGGGAGTAATGAAGCAGGGCTTATTTGAGTTAATAAGGTTCAGTGTATGGTGGATGGAATCTGGCCAAAATACTCACTTTGAAAATATCGTTTTATCATTCATTATCTGTGTTCGCAGCCTAAAGCTTAACCTTGTAGGCGGCAGTCATCCCCATAACTGTCAAGAACTCGGAGACGACCTGTGGAAGGCGTCCCTCATGGCTTATGCAGCGAGCCCTCGCTTTGACGCTTTGTCTATATCTACAATGGTCACTCACAGCACATAACAGAGTCAGTCATTTACTTATTACTGCGACATCACGGCATTCAAAGGTCGTGACGAGACACATTTGCGTCTCTCTGTAGATGGACACTCGATGACAACCGTTGACCAATTTCACTTTGGTTAACATTTGTGCAAGATTTTGGAATTTTGAATCGGGCCTCAGAGCTGCTTCTTAGCTCTGAACAAGGCTCAATCTTTTTAGGATTACTATACGGCGTCCAGAATTATCCAACATCAGTCACTTGTCAAGGGACACGGCGTTTCGCGACTTAGTCTTGGTCTGTCGCGATGAATCAGATGTAAAGATTGGGTTCATATTCAATTAGTTGCCCAAAGTCCACAAGACCCTAAACCTAGGAGTATGGGTAGGGCAGTTTCCCGAGGGCTGGGACCCGACGATTATCATGTATTTAAACCTTTCCCTTGCCTTCTGAAAGTTTCAAAATGAGTCAATAACCAAAGAGAGGAAAGAGAGGTGTCCCAGTAATACCAATGTGTCAGCTGAGAACATAAGAATTCCTTCCTTTCTTTTGTGTGATTTGTGTATTCGGAAAAGGTGCACGTGGCTAGCTCCCACAGAGTGCCACCGATCCATCAGAATCTCGATTTTCGCGATTTCGATTTTCTGTGAGCCGTTTCCCGGGCACGAAAGAACTTTTCCTGCTTTGTTTCCGCAGGTTTCTTGTATTGCGGGTAGTGAACAGGCCGTGAGGGCCTGTTCACCTTGACAGGATTCGCGGCCAAGTCAGCCTTCACCGACTTTCTGAGCTTTTCAAGTGACCCTTTGCTAGTTTCCTTGAATTTAGGAGACCATCTCGGGCTTCCGGACTTGTTCGCAGACCCAGCTATCCCGCCGCCGCCGCCGCCACCTCCGCCACCCCCTTTGCTCCTAAACCCTCCGCAACACATTGGAAAGACTGGAATGCAATGCTGAGAATTCTTGGTTAATAGTTGAGATGCACTAGAAGAAGGGGTTGAAGGATGATTTCGTGTTGAGATGTTTGTGTCTCTGTCTGTATGAGGAAGAGGGGATTGTTCGATGAGGACAATGCAATGGGGCCACTGATCAGGCAGGCTACTATTCATTTATAGACACTCTCCAAGGTCATGTGTCTTCTCTTAAGTTTATTACAAGAACTTTGATTTTGACTTATTTACCCCTGTTCAGGAGTAGCGAATGACATCTCCCCTGGATGACCAAGAGGGGAACTAGGAAAGTTCCTATCGCAATGAGAAAGTTGTATAATCGTCGCAAGTCGATTGCAAGGTATGATTTGCTTCACTTTTCTCGCTATCGAATCAAAACACTGAATCCTGTCCCAGAAACACGTCAACAAGGATCGGGCTGACCACGATGGACGATTGTATGCAGTTGTGGACGAATGGGACTTTCTCTGTGATGATGAATTATGAATCACCCCATATCAACAAAGTATCCGAGATTGTCAAAGACAGGTTGTCCTCGTGGTGAGAGGCTGCCGATAGATTTAGATTCGGCGACAAACCTTGATCTCTCCACAAGACAAATCGAGACAATGAATCAAACCAATACCTTCCATTGTTTTCCATGAACTCCACGAGAGCAGAACCGTTTTGCTGTCACAAATGGTCATCATATTAGCTGTTATCGCAGATACGGACATCATATAACATGCCGTGACTATCTCTGGTCATTGAGCCATTGCAGAGAAATAGACTTTGGTGTGATCAAGAAGTTTTTCAAGGGCTCTACGTGCGCCTCACAAGTCAATATAATGTTTATCCGCTACCACCTATCGATAAGAGCCAAAGGCGATATTCTTCCCTTACAATAGGAGGCAAGAAAGCTTGCCGCCTGATTTCTGAGAGATCAAAACAATGTGTCAATTAATGGATTACAACGAGCCTTTAGACTAGTTTATTCTGGCGGAGCCTATCAATTAGTGCAGATAACTAAAAGGAACTTCAACCATAGTTTATATTCGCACTCTGATCTGATTTTCTTGCTCTCTGAGGGCTCGGGTATATCCACGGACTGAAACACAGCTTCCGTTATGGAAAAGGAGTCAATTTGGTTACCTACTTCCAAAAAATACACTTAAGAACTATCGCGTTTTTGCTTTCTATTACTCTTCTCCTACCAACGCAGTATGGCCTAAGCCTTCGCTGCTGCTTTCATCAACAGCCAACCTTATGCTTGCATAGCCCTCATTTCATCTGTTTGCCCAAGAACGATATATTGACAGGCGTGGGGGCCATCTCGTTCAATGTTGAGGTCCTGAAACGCCCTCTCCGCCTCGTTCTCCAGGTATGAGAAGCGGAAATCGTTGCCTGAACTGCAACGATTTGAAGAGATGGTAGCCGCTGTCGAAACCTCCCTATCTCTTCTGGAGTGATGGGGATACCTCGACAATGCCTTCTGTCAGTTCCAGCTAGGCCGTCGCTCTCTACGGCTGGAACTGGTGTTTTTCGTGTAATAGTAAGGGCCGCTTGGACAGATCCGGTAAGCTCTCCGCTCGCTGCTGTAGAGGGCTCTGCTTCTCAGACTTCTTTTCCTAAGGAGGTAATATCAGTATAGTTCACGAGAGTACTCTAAAGTTGAGTGATGAGATGATCGTTCTCGGAGTTACAGGCTTATGACTTCCAACATCTTAATAGTTCAAGATCTTCAGCTCAGCCCTGTCGTCAAGGATTGGCTCGTAAGAGACTGTAAGATGAGTTTAATAGCCAGTTTCTGGATACGGGCTTTGAGATTATGGGAAAATGAGATGCCCAATTTTGAGTATTTATATGTTTATGGACTGGCTACCCCAGTGAATGAGAACGCCATATTACTATCAGACAGTGAATCATCTTTCATAGTCCAGTTGAACGATGAAAGTCTCTCTTTCAACATTGTAATATTCTTTGAGTCTTTCTATATCTCTTGAAGTGAATACGTCTAGCTTTGAAGGCACTCACAACCTGCGGTGGGACGGCTGCTTATCAGACTGGAATGATTTATGGCAAACATCTCACAACCAGAGTTTCATGTCAGCAGTAACATCCCCCTAGAGACATTACAGCGGCCAACACAAAGAGACGGCCAAGGATGAAACCTATTGTCTATGAATCGCGGAACAGGGCCAGTTTGTTATCCTTGGCAGTCCGCAGAAGGAAGAGCTCTAGTTTCAAAGAATATCTTTGACCAATCAAGAAACTGTGAACACGAAATTAGGCAATGGAGTTAGCAAGTCTGACCAATCACCACTAGTCGTGACTCTGGAACCTTGTATAAATGATTCCAATAGTTCACTTCACCCTCATAAAACGTGGCGTACGATCGTGTAATTAAGGAGCTTAAATCCGAGGCTGATCAACGGGCGAGCAGATGTTGGTCAAGATATTCACGGGTCACATGAACACTCACATTCCATCGTAGATAGCTTTTCGTACCCTCAAAAATTGAGTCTAAGAATATCAAGCTCAGTGTGCATTTACCATTTCAAGTCAGAAAATTTAGTATAGCATCGAATACATCATGCTCTATGCACTCACGGCAAGCCTCATCGCTGTCATCAGTGCTGAAGCCTTTTACTACTCTTCACCCCAACCAAAGGTCCTTGAATTCGTCCGAGTTTCAAACACTTGGATCGAAAATATCGCCCTTCGTTCCAACGGGGACCTTCTCAGGCCGACAATCGGAGAATAAAAGGTATATTCTTTCTCTCCAAACGCTACGCCTGCTGCGCCCGGCCCTGCTTTCAGAATCGAGGGAGTTAACGCACTATCTGGTATCGCCGAGGTTGGCCAAGATGCGTTTGTTGTTACCGGAGGCGTCTTTGACAGAATGTATCAGAACAACGCCATGAACCTTTCCCTTCTTAAGTTTGATGGCCGTGATATCTCCATCTCCACTGTCTTTCAGAAGTCTAAGTGCGGGCCAGTTAACGGTATCTTGGCTATTCCGCGGCATAAACGTATCATTCTTACTGCCGATGCCGAAAGGGGTGAGATTCTGAGAATCGATAAGACTATTGGGCATGTCGGAGTAGCTATCAGATGCCAAGCACTCGCTCCAGTCCATGGAGGGCCTTCCCTGTTGGTGTAAACAGAATCGAGATTCTTAATGGCTACCTGTATTTTACGAATACAGCTTATCAGTCTTCTAATCGACTTAAGATCGATGATATGGGAAATAAACTTGGTACTTTTGAGGTTCTTACTAAACTTAGATGACTTTACTATGGACTGACATGGAAATGCGTATGTTATTTATTGGCAGGATAGGGTTGTTAAAATCACCCAGGGAGGAAAACAAACTAACTGAGTTCTGTCCGCTGAGTTCAGCTCTCAGCCACAAGTCTCAAATGCAAATAACACATCTAGCTCACAACTATTCTTGTAGAGGGACTTCTTGCCAGTTCTAGTAGTTCTACATTTAGCAACGACGGAAAGACTTTGTATGTTGTTACGTTTGGACAGAACAACCTGGCAGTCTCTGGTGGACAGGTAGTGGAGGTCAAGCTGTAAGGAACTGAGTAACAACTAGCACAATCAAAGGATGAAACTCGTCGAGATACACCTAGTCTCTATTAAACTGGATTGAGATACACAGCCTAGTACCTACAGCTTGCTCACAAAGAGACTCTGCACATTACAGAAACCCTTGAGTCCGTTGATACCCCACTCAGCACCGATTCCAGACTGCTTATGGCCACCAAAGGGGGCCATGGGAGTGATATCAAAATGGTTGTTGACCCAGACAGTTCCCGCCTCGAGTTGCTTAGCCACCCGCTCTGCTGTCTCAATGTTCGCAGACCAGACAGAGGCTCCAAGACCAAGCTTGGTATCGTTGGCGCGCTCGATGACTTCATTTTCATCCTTCCATGAAAGGATAGGGAGGATAGGGCCTGCTATGTCAGTGGCTATTCCAAGACCATGTGTCGCCAGAAACTTACCAAAAGGCTCCTCAACGACAATTCTTGAGTTCTCGGGAGGGTTATCAATCACAGTAGGCTGGATGTAATAACCATCCTTAGGCGCAGGATCAAACTTGCCACCCGTAGCGACCTTCCAGCCTTGCTTCTCGATATCGTCGAAGAATGTCTTGACTCTGTTGTACTGCATTTCGTTCTGGACAGGACCGTGGCTGGTCCCTTCGGACGAACCGTCGCCGAGTTTGTAGTTGTTGACGTGCTTTACTACGGCGTCGCGGAACTTCTCGTAGATGAATTCGTGGACATAGATTCGCTTCACATTGAGGCAAATTTGGCCTGAGTTCATGAATGCGAGTGTAGAGACCTGTTAGTCATTAGAAAAGCTGATTCTTGTTTTTGTTTGCCAAAAACGTACCTTTTCAGCTACACTCTCGATATCCACATCAGGGAACACAACAGCTGCATCATTACCACCACTGCAAGTATTAGCTACCATGAGCACATCTAGAGACTTATACTTACAGCTCAAGAGTAACCCGCTTGAGTGTTTTCGCAGCACTCTGCATAACCAATTTTCCAGTATTGGTCGAACCCGTAAAGCTGATCTTATCAATACCCTCATGGCTTGTAATCCAAGGTCCAAGGCTATCATCGCCACTGAGTGACTGAACAACACCAGGAGGGAAGAACTGCTGCGCCAGCTCAACCAGCTTCAGGCCGCAGTAGGGCGTGAAGGGCGATGGCTTTACGATGATGACGTTTCCTGTGACAAGAGCGGGTGCAATCTTTGCGGCTGCCAACATGAGGGGAAAGTTCCAGGGGACAATAGCAGCGGCTACACCGAGAGGAGTGTATCTGGTGATGATCTTGCGGCTCTCGCTATCCTCGACGACTTCTTCGGGAAGATCAATACTGGCTTGACCTCTGACCCAGGCAATCGCAGCCTCGGCCTCACCAGAAGCTTGAGCAATCTAAGCCGTCAGTAATCTCCTTCTTCTTAGTTCTGCACCAAAGTCTTACAGGTTTGCCCTGCTCAGAGACAAGCAGATCGGCAAATTCCTTCTTCTGAGCTTCAATGGCATCAGCCCAAGCAAACAGCATTTGCTTTCGTTCCTCCCAGGGAACCTTTGACCAAGACTTATAAGCCTTTCTTGCAGCGTCAACAGCTCGATTCAGATCATCCTGGGTGGCGACAGGGACTGGGGGCTTCTTCTCAAGAGTCGCTGGGTTTATACCCTGGTGGGACTTTTGGGTAGGGGCGCTCTCGCCATTGATGATCTGGACATAGTTGTCCTTGAGGTCAATAGGGTGAGACTTTGTTCCGTTGGTAGCCATGGTGAATAATGAAGAGCAATACGAGACTTGACAGAAGAAGCAGTGAGAAATAGGATTTGATTCAACCTTTTTATACTTGTTGCTCTGCTTTCAGCTCGACAACCCCCGCACTTTGATTAACGTCAATGATAACGCCAGACGAATCATGTTGCATATGTACTATCGGTCTGTCGTACAAGACGAGACATGTACCGGATACTTAGATCCCGAAGGTACTCGGCTTCATCCCCCCCCCCCCCACTCCATGATTGTTAGTGCCAACTGTCCCAATTGTGCGACTATAGCCTGGACGAAGCCGGGGCCTCGGACCGAGGGGCACGGCTACTGATCCCGTGTGAGATAACAAAGTTCATGATAGGCAGCAAAATGATTTGCCTCCAAAGTAATCGCGTATGTATTCCATTAGGAGTGATGTTGGCTGAAAGAGGGGGAGGTTCGGGAACCCTCTGTGGACTAGCCCTGTAAGGAAGTGATTTATCGCGTATATGTCTTAGAATCTGCACAAGTCGCAAGCTAGACATGCTTAAACTTTTTGCCGTATACGGAATAAATTGGAGAGCAGCAGATGTGGACCTTCGAACTTGTGCCTAGTATTTTCATTACTTCCCTCACTTCCTCCCAAGCAAACCGACAATATCATCCTTCTCACAAGCACTCGCGATATCTAACGCACTTCTTCCCTTTTCATCCTCCTTCAGTGGATCTAAACCTTTGTTCATCATCAAAAGAAACAGTTTCTTGTCATGTCCCTCAACCGTGACATAAAAGTCCTCTCTCCCTGCAATCATGTGTAGCGCTCCCTCTCCTGATTTGTTCAGCGCAAAAATATTAACACCACTACCTTCCGGAAACAGAATCATGAAGTGGTCAGTATGACATGATTCTGGGTGAAGACCATAACCGTTACTTGGGGGCGAAGAGAGATATGTGTGCAGAGGCGTGTTCCCAGTTTTGTCGGTAACATTGATAGAACCTCCTTGGCCAATGAACTTTTTCCATAGAACATGACACTGATTGAAGTAGTCGTCACCAAGCTCGATGTTCAGTCGACCTGGGGATCCAGGTTCTCGTGTGTTGAGAAGACATTGCGAGGCTATATAGTGGAGGGCTGTGCGGCCCTCTGGGTCGGGTTGAAGCAGATCAGCCCCCTTCATGAGCAGTGCTTCACAGACTCTAGGGCGCAATAGTCGGAGAGCATAGTGGAGTGGTAAGTATCCTTCCTCGTCTGCCTGAAAAAGGGTTGGGGCGGCCTCTGTTCGATTGATGAACTCAATGAGGGTGTCATCAGGCAAGCCAGGGTTACTTAGCAGATGGTGGAGCGCTGTCTTACCAAGATTGTCAACGAGTGTTGCATCGGCTCCAAGATCCAGTATCCGTACAGGAGGTCCCGTAGGGAGCTTTTCCCAATGCCTATGAGAGAACCCGGGCAATGTTTCCCGCCAGTTACAAGCAGCCATAAGAACAGTCTGGCCCTGTTGATTGCGATGGTTGAAGTCAATTTGTGACGCGCATGGCGGCTTCAGAAGCTCGTCAATAACCTCATAGTCTGGGTACACAAAGAGGAAATGAATTAGCGTCTCATCATCGTTCAGAGGTAGATAGAGATTTGCTCCATGCCCAATGAGTGTTCGTAGTAAGGGTATTGAGTTGGCAACTTGTGTATTGAGCTTTTCAGCGAATGCAGCGCAAAGCACAGGATAAACGTGGCGTGACTTGGTCAGGTTATAATGCACGTCCCGACTGTGCTTCGCTTCGCTCAGTATATCAGGACTCGACCCGTGCTTGAGGAGTGCTTCCAATACTTCCTGGTTCTGGTCGAAAATTGCTTCAAACAAAGGGCTTTCCTTCCCAATGGTTGCGTCTGCACCTCGACTGAGCAATTCCTTTGTGACATCTGGTGCATTCGATGCCTTGTGTAGGGGAGTTAATTTGGAGTTGTCAAGTGCGTTGATGTCAGCTCCATGGTCAAGGAGTATCTTGACAGCTTCTAGCCTCGCTAGACCTTTTACATCGCGATTCTTATGGACCAACCCCCCAGCTGCAATATGAAGTGGTGTCTGTCCATCTTTGCGCAAGGCATTAACGTTGGCTCCATTTTCGATCAGATACCTCAAGCCTTCCAACTGCCAGTGTTGATTCGCCTCGGCAAGGACATGCAGTGCCGTTCCACCCGGGGTTACGCCACTGCGTTTGTCGTATCTGTCGCCAATTGACAACGCAAAATTGGCGTTGACATCAACCTTCAATTTCTCAACGAGTAACCTCAATGTGAGCATATTTGACTCCTCTTGGGAGCAAGCCAGGCTTAGCGCAGTCATAAGGGTTTCCGGATGCCACCGTTCCTCGAGGATCTCTTTCTCGAGCCTTGCTTTTGCATTCTCATAGTTGCTGTAGTACTTGATGAGTCCCGGTGCATGCTCGATAGCAGAAAGGTGATTGATAGTCTGGCAGCTACTCGGCCTCATAATTTGCCCGAGTAACTCGTAAGTTCCCGTTGCCAATGGTGCAGTTTCAACGCATTGATCCATTAATCTCGCAGCGTCCTGGGTGGAGAGGAGGCTAAGAAATGTTTGAGGTTTGTCCATAAGGCTCTTGAACCCATCTTCATCTCGACTTAAGACTTCCCAGTAAGATTTCGGACACATCAGAAGCATTTGTAATTTGATGCCTCTCCGTCTTTCTTCCACCTTTGCACTGCCGTTCTCCTTCTCTAGTCGTACTGTAGCCATTTTGAACAGTTCTTCGTCCTCTGAAAAGACTTCCGCAAAATCAGGGCATCCTGCAAAGAGAGCCAAATCCAAGGCTGTTCGTTTACGATCATCCAACCAACCAGGGTCTACACCATGCTCAACTAGCATTTCAATGATGGTGGCAACTCCCGGCGATGACTGTCTCTGAATATCAACTTTAGGAGTAGGGTATTCAGCCTGATACCAAGGCTCTCTTGGATAGTCGTTAGCAACACGAGGCCGAAGTCGGTCAACGCATGGCCTTCGCAGCCATGGGGACTCTCGTGCTTGAAGGTTCCATATGCTCTGCTCAATTCTGATATCCGCACAGGCATGCAAGACAGAGGAGTCATCGTTTGCTTTGATGTAGGTCGAAGCCCCGTAGCGTAAAAGCCAGGCAACAATCTCGGGGTCGCCAGAACTGCAGGCATAATGAAGTGGCGTTCTGCCAAATTGGTCTTGCTGGTTCATATCTATATTGGGGACGGTTTCCAGAATCTGGGCAACAATACCGGTTTTGCGAGCTCGGCATGCCAGATGAAGGACGTTTTGTGAGTCAGAAGTTAGATAGTTGAAATCAAGCCCGAGTTTCTTGAGCTCGGCCAATTCAACTTCTGATGTCATGACTGCCAGATGAAGCGGTGACAGCCCATCGTTATCACGGATCTGCAAGTCGACCTCACCATTCCGGTTCAAGACATCCAGGAAGTGAATGCGCTTGTTGTCAAGCAAGGTACTCCCAGTACGTCTGCGGGTTTGGAACACGTGTACAGGAGTGGCACCCTGATTGTTGACAGCGTTGACTGGAATACCAAGACTGAGTAGCCAACCAAGAAGACCAGCAGATTCTCTTGTACCGTCATACTCCTTTGCGACAAGATGTAAAAGCGTGTCTCCGTTGTCATTGGTGGCGAGAGGGTCAATGCCTTCCTCGATGAACATTTCCATCTCCTCTGTACGCCGCGCTCCGTAGAAGCAGAGACGATGTAATGCGTTGTTCCCATTGGAGTCTGTGGCATCTGTCCGTGCACCATGATCTTTCAGGATACGCAATCGTTCCTTACCTCCTCGTACGCAATTCAAATAGAGAGTGTTGCCATTTGAATCCACCATCTCCATATGGATCCCTACAGCAAGTAGAAGTTCAAGATAATGGGTGAACCTGTCTGCATCGCTTATCTGTGAAAGATTGAACCAGCACTTTTCCGTCGCGGACTTGTCGGTTGCGCTCTCGAACAAGGCTTCAAATATATCCGATTCTCCGGACATCGCAATGCCGAGTGGTGTTCTTCCATGCCTATCCTTTCCACAAGGATCGGCACCTTGGTTGAGGAGATATTTCACGATACCCATCCTTCTGGAGTCGGTGTCTGGCTTGTAGGAGCCCGTCTCGGATACAGCTCTGTGCAGAGCTGTGTGTCCAGCCTCGTTTTTCTGCATCGGGTCACACCCGTGTTCCACCAGGAGCTTAATAGCTTCTAAGTCCCTGCTTGTGTCAAGAACTTGGTGCAGTATTGTGTCCGTATTCGGGGGCTGGCCAATGACCTTGACATTGGCGCCAGCTCTTACCAAGGCCTTCAGGACCAGTAAGTGATTCCCCCTTTTGCCAGAATATCGGGGATCTTGCGCTGAAATGGCCAAGGGAGTGTTTCCACGGCCATCAAGCCGTTCAAGGTCAGCACCAGCTTTCAGCAACATTGTTAGGACCTTTTGGCTATCGGAATCATTCTTCTCTTCCCAGACCTCTACGAGGCGATGTAGCGGTGTTGCATCTTCCCGCTTCTGAGGACGTGGGCCATTCATCCGTCGTCTCGATTGCCATTGGGATACCATATTGACATCTGCACCTTCGCGAATGAGCTCCTCGACAATCTTGACATCGGGTATGGCACAAGCAAAATACAATGCTGTCGCCCCTTCGTAGGTAGCATTAGGCGAGACAGGCGAGTTGCCCAAGATTGCTTGAACTGCATCTGCTCGACTGAATTGGCAGCATTGGCACAGAAGCTGCTCTAGCATCTGTGGCTCGCAGAAGGGCATCATAGCAGTAATTACCTCCGTGTGCCCTCCTCTACTGGCATAGTATATAGAGCATTCGCCTTTTGTGATTCTTTCGCCACCTAGGAGACGCCCTGTTCGGTTTTCCCTTGTTTTTATCGTGTTTGGTTTGACACCTGCTTCAAGTAAGACGGTCACGACCTTGGCGTAATTCTTCAAGGTTGCGAGATGGATGGGTTTCAGCCCTCTTCCGTCTTCGGCATCGGGATTGGCCCCGTTGTGAATGAGGAGCGCGGCGACTTTATCGTGACCATTTGTCGCTGCCCAATGCAATGGAACCCGCTCTTGAGCATCAACTGCCGAGGCTGACACGCCTTGCTTGAGGAGCTGAGAAGCGAACTGAGTTAGTCCTGCAAAGGCTGCAATGTGAAGACCCGTAGGGATCCCCTTTGGCGATCCTTTGTCGCTTGATGTTGATCCCCATTCCAGGACAAGCCATCGCAGAAACGAAAGGCTCCCAGAGTTGAGAAAGTCCATGATGGTGTTGAAGAATTCGCTATCATCCACGTCGTAGTTTGAGGCATGGTATGGCCAATTCTCAACCGCATAGCTGAGGAATGGATATTGTAGGCGAGCTGATCTGTACTCGAAAGCATCATGTTCGTCTCGAATACCAAGGTGTTCACGCCTGTAATACCGCGCTTCGCGGTCGACTTTGTGTCTGGGTGTTTCGAATGTCACTGACGGATCGACAGCTGAGTTGTTGGACTGCTCGCTGTCCAGTAGCAGTGATCCGGACTGCAGATAAACAAGGCAGTTCATGGCCATATGTTTGTGTGCCTGAAGAGAGTCGATGATTGGGAAGTCAGATGCGCCAACAGTGGAGGCGCTGCGAGTAATCCCACGTAGGAATTCCGTGAAAGAGTGATGGATGACCTGCAAAGTCTCATCCTCGAGGATCTCGATCAGTGGCCCACAGCTAGTTGCGATCAAACTTTTGAAGGCGCTTGGCTGGGTGATGTCAGGGCGAACGCACTTCAAGAGGCTTGCCAGTTCATTCAATCGAAGGGGACGCGATGCATGAATGACAGCCTCAAGGATTAACACTTGAACATCTGTAGTAACTCCAGGCTCTCCCCGTTGCTTTTCCAGCATGCTTGTGTACGTCTGCTCCAGGCCTACTGGAAGCGATGCCTCGAGATCTTCAATGTTGAGAGCTGCATCGGACCGAAGGGAATCTTCAACTTGGTCCATGGTCAGCTTGGCGTAGAGGAATAGGCCTTGCGATTTCCCGGCGACCATGTTGATGAGATCCTTTTTCGCCTCACGATGATGCTCCAATGTTGAGGCATTGTCAAATCGATGATTGAGATATGAATGGATGTCGACATCCACAAGGCGCTGCTGCAGGCTGATGTGAACGATGGATGAATCTCGTAGTGTGCTTTGCAAGGTCCGAGACGGTCTGCTGGTCATGAGCAACTTCAATGTTCTGGGTCGATGAGTCGCAAGACCGTTGAGCCTCTCCAAGATTGGCGTGCTATCGGTCGACATCTCATCGAGCGCATCGCCAACGCAGTATAGTTTGGGCACACACGATACACCATCAAGGAAGAGTTCAATGAGCTCATTGTCCGACGTGTCATCTAAGCTGTCCTCGAGTCGCGATTGAAGAGCAAACTGCAGCTTGGGAGAATGGGTCAGCAATTGAGCAAGCCAATCTTGGATCAAGGCACGTGGAGAGAAACTTGCAGCGACGATGTTTCTGAAGAAGAAGAATAGAATGGGACAATTCTCGGTCGTTCGCAGATGCTGAATCATACTAGCTGCCATTACAGACTTGCCGGCGCCAGGCACGCCTTTGATCCAGAGACTGCCATGGTCGGGAGAATCGTGCCATTTGCGATACTCTTCTGTTTCGCATATCCAGAGTCCAGTCCCTGGAGCCTGGGATAACAGATGACGACGATACTCTGAGCTTTCGGCGAGGTAGTCGGTCGGCTGGAGCCATTCTCGCAGCTCAGCAACGGTCTCTGGGCTCAGCGCAGTATCTTGATGGTCAACGAAATCGTATTCATCTGCGGTATTCGCAGCAGATTTAGGCATTTTGACACCGAGATCAATACACCATGTCAATGGCAAGATTACTATACGTAAAGGTATTGTATGAGGGAGATGATCGTGAATTTATAGCACGATGACGCATGTCAGACGGGGTAGGCAGCAATCGCGCTTTGCTAACTTCCGACGCGAATAATTGGCCCAGACAGCATGTTTCAACCATGCCACTCCGGGCCACTACAGTACTTTTACTTTGGGCTACAACATGGGACTGTTCAACATAGTTCTTTTACGATGTTGGTGTGGTGCATGAGGCTTGTCATATGGGGAGTCGGAAGAAACAGATCGTGAAGTCAAGGAGCCGCGCGACTTCGCATCGGAAGTGCGGCTACAGCCTTGGCGTGATAGAGGAGTTCAAGATGGTTCTCAAGATCATTGTCGGAGGGAGGCCATCCAAGCAGTTCCGAGGGCGCTTGGCGCGTGGTTCGCGGCGAGAAGGTCATCAAGACTGTTCGGAAGCATGACCAAAGATTGGCGGATCCCTTCTATCCAATAAGTCATGGCGGTTGGAGGAAAGCCGAGTTGCGGTCTCGAGAAGTAAGGCGGGGAAGCAGGGCGCGGCCAGGAAGGGAAGCAATTGATGATAAGTAGTATTGGAATATATTTTACAACGATGGGAAGCTTCGAGATGGGTTCTCAGAGTCGCGCCGCGTCACTTCGTGTTCCTTCGTGTTGCTTCGTGTCAAATTATCAGAGTATGAGGTACATCGTTGCGACTCGAGTGGATTGGGACGGGCGGCTCGATTTAGTACAGTAGACGAAAGCAATTGAGCTAGATTGAGTCACTTGTATTGCAGTCAAGTCAAGAAACGGCAGGCGTCTGGTTTAGAGCACGGTAGCACCTGTCAAAAGCCTGGGGAACGAAGCGATGGATGTCGGTGACAGCCCACTGAGGGCGGAGAAATTCCGGCCTAAGTTAGTAACTAGGCACTTACCTGAGGTATCTAGGGTAGGTAGGTCCAAAAATTCATGCTAAAGCAGCTGGATGTCCCTTGGAGGCTCACAGGTGAAGACCCATGAACGACAATGATACCATTACATCATGCCTGTTTCTGGAAGCTATCGATATAGCAAGAAAAAAGTATATGATGGCAGGAACACCAGTCTTGGAGATCTTAGAGGACAAAGGTACGTGCGGATAATTATGCTTGACATGCCTCGCATTGAGCTGTTCCGAAGCAAAATACCGCTTCTTTCAACCCCCAATATTTGAGTTCAGGCTCAGGATACAAGCAGCCACGTAAGCATATTAAACCATGAAATCAACTGATTCGAGCAATTGGACATGTTCTGCTACATTGTTAATTGTCCTCCAAGACCAAGATTACGAGTGGCCACCGAGACCCAAGTAGGCCGCTAGTCATAGTGGGGCGGTTCCAGCATCTGGGAGTTCTAACCAACATCGCCCACTACGTTAACATCGCGGGGCAACGCAGGCAGTTAGTAGTTACGTTGCGTGAATATAAAGCCAAAGAATCTTGCAAATAACAATGAAGTTTCATGACAGATTGTTTCTTTCACCCAACTACTACATAATATAAACCACTTTGCTTGCGTATTGCAAGACAGCGATCTAGTACTGAAATAAGTTGCAATTGCCACTGGATTTTCCATTCCACGACCAATGTTTACGAGAAGCGTGCCATCTGTTGTTCGCACGTCTTCTAATCATGCTTGGCCTGCCCATGCGTTATTTATGGTAAGAGCTACCTAAGTGCGAGACGGGAGTCGCTGGTGACTTACGGCAAATGGAGGTGCGTGCTTGCGAGACCGGTTCTGTTATGTATATCCCATTATGCCACTTCGGAGGGGGCAAATGGCCAAACGGCTCATTTCTCTGCATTTTTCTGCTCCGATGCGGGCTTCCTGTCAGCCTCGCTTTGCTGAGGCGATTTACCTAGAAAACGGTTTGACGGCCCAGGCTGTTGTTTCCTCCCCTTGTTGGCGTCCGTCGGTGCCGCAGGAGGCAGAAATGGCACGTTTGGGAGTATAGAGAGAACGACGTCTAAGAAACCCATTATCTTGGCCTGGCTCTGATCAAAGACTCGGCTATTTCGGTTGATCTTTGATGTTTATTCTGTTATCGCGATGATGAGAAAACTCGCTCTTGTGGTAGGAAGTGGCAAGTTTTCTTCCAGATGATGAGTTAGCCAGGTTGCATACACGGCAGCCGGCAACAAATGTACAAACAACCATTCACGTGGGGGACAACCGACGTCAGCTGCTGCTGTTGGTCATAGTCATACAATGTTACCTTACCTTAGTTAGCAGTGTTCGCAATCCCTTGCTTGTTCCGCTTTATTGAGTTCAAGCATAACTGGCTAGCGTGAGGTTGTTGTAGTGCACACAGGTAGAAAACGTCAGTGCGCTGATCTCATCAACATCAATCCTTTATCAGCTGCCAGAAAGATAGACATCTATAGTACATTGATCCTCCTATAATTTGTTCCCATCCCAGAGTCCTATCCGATCAAGTTTCTGTCCAATGCAAAATATTCAGGCTGGAATATCCTCTGTACTGACTTTGTTTACTTCGCCGTTTGCTAGCAGAGAATGCTATCCACTTTGGTTGCCGGTAGAAGACATAGGTAAACCTCACCTCATCAACGGTGAGGCTTTTGTTGGTCCAGTACGCTATGATGTTTTCCGCCCCCACCTGCAGGCGCCGCGCATCACTTACGGCCTTCAGGGAAGCAGACAAGACTGGTCAAGAACCATTCCCATGCATCAAGAGTCCTGAGACACGCGAAAGTATCCACTGGCAACCAACATAGTGTTGCCATGAGTCAGAATCTGGGTAACCGTATAACGCCTCGAATTTGGCAGATATGTGTAAATTGGATCATGAACCCGAGAAGCTCCGTCCATACCACTTGTTTCTCGAAAATGTTATCTTAAAAAACAAAAAAGAATAGTCTTACGTATTTGATATCATAATGCTTGCAGTCAGTGTCCAGTCATGCATATATCTGTCTGGTTAGTCATTTGCCGATGTGTGACCCTTTATTAGTTCGTAGTATTCTCCAAAAAGCACTCTGCTTTCAAACAGTCAATCTCTCTTGCATCGACTTCGACTATACTGGGGCCATGAAGCCTTACTACGCTCTCTGCGCCGTGGCGCCTCTGCTTTGCCATGTATGCAGCTCTCCAAAGATCCTGGCCAAAGCAAATCATTAACGTGTGAACTAGGCAACCGAGCTTGAGGCTCCTATTGAAGGATACGGCGTAGTCGTGCCAGAGTGGGAGGTTGAGATAACACCTGGAGGCCCGACGACCATCTTAAATGGGACGATTGAGGAAGTTCACGAGGAACTTCTCCAGATAAACCCTGACTGGGACGAAGAATACACTGGAAACAGTACTGAAAGCGAGCTCACAGAGCGAGATCCCAGCTTCGCTCTCTTTGCTAGAACCGACTTTAGCGACTCCGAGTACCATTGTGGTGGCCGATGGCCAAAGTGTCGCACGACCATCATCAACCGAGGCATTTCTTATCTGCGCCGCACTAAAGGAAAGCCGACAAATGGCCCCGGACCAGGAAATTGCGGCCGAGTGAGCTGTTCTTTCAACTCGGCTATCTGGTGGTGCAATGATGTGAGTTTCTATCCTCGAGACTTCTCCGGTTATGCTTTCGGTAATTAACGATAAAACCCTCTAGAACGCCAATTCAAAAACTCTGAACAGCTTCTCAAGCATTGCAGACGGTGCTGCTTTCATCGTGAAGAAGTGCTATGTTCCCGACAGAGGACCACCTGTGCCGGGAAAGTGGAACATGCTTTCTGGTCAAGCATTCCATAGCACCAAGTGGAACGTGATTGCCAGAAAGGATAGCTGTTAGGAATCTCGCCGTCAGAAGACGATGGCGAGTCAGGTCGTGCTTTAGGATTGCGTTCAGTATCATATCAGGAGCTATGAGGTCTCGGCCAAGAAGCAGCGGCTTTTATGCAGATACACAAGCCGTCAACCGCAGATAATTACCTCAGTTTTAAAAATATGGATTTCGCAGTATTGAATTCATCCTGAAGTGAAAATTCGACATTGCTAGTTGAGTCGAAATCAGGCATCATCTACATTTCAAGGGAGCGAGGTCTAGATTATCGTGAATACTGGACCAGAGCTCCATCGAGAACCAACTGCATAAAAGAACCACAGGGGCGAGAGTGAAATCTTGGATCCAACAAGAACCAATAACGTAAGTAACCCACCCACCACGCAGACCCAGTCTCCACGCACAAAACGCAACTGTAATTTCCTAACCCCTATTTCTTTTTTATTATAATGTTATTGTTATTATTATATTATTTAACGCCAGGCCGTTCCTATAAAGGATAAAGGGCGCCTATCTAGTAGTCTATAGAAGTATCTAATTTATATAGGCATAACCTAAGGTCTAGCTAGGATTATATTAAGGTAAATAATAAAGATTTTTATAGGTTTAAGTCTATATAGTATTAAATGCCTATAAATAAGGAGTTTAAGGTATAGGGTAGGTTATTAAACTTTAATATAAATAGATTTCTATAAAAAAGCCTATATAGTTAGTATAAGAAATATATATTACCTAGTTCTTTTTTAATATAATATTAATCTTTTTATAGTATTTAAATTAAAGTATATTATAATTAGCCTTTTTATAAAATAGTAAATATATAAAAGACTTTTATTTACTATAAAAGTAGTTAAGGTTAGTATTATTATAGTTAAATCTTTTATAATATTATATAAAGTTATTATAGCCTAAGTAGGCTATAATAATTTAATATAGTTCCTTTTAAAAAAGTTTCTTAAGTTTATTTATTTATTTAAACTTAACTATAAAGTCTAGTTCTTTATATAAGTATAGTTACTTATAGTATTACTAAGAAGTTAAGTTACTTTTATTATTAAAAACTATTATATATTTTATATAGCTTTATATTAAAAGAACTTATTCTTTAGGTATAGAGTTAATGCTTTTTTAGTAAGTTAGTTTACTTATTTATTACCTAGTATATTATAGTAGCTAGAGAACTATTTAATAAATACTTTTATATATTACTACTTTATTAAAATATAAAATTTAAAAAATATATATTATAAGAAGTTAAAGGGTTTACCTTAAAGACTATATAATATAGCTATATTATCTAAGCAAATAGTAATAAGGTTATTAGGAAAAAGTTTAATAGTATATTTAAGTTTTTTAATAATGCCTTTAGCCTTTATATTAAATATTTTTACTTTATTTAGTAAGTAGCTACTATAGTATATACTAATATAGTTTTAGTAAATTATATAGCTAAAGCTAACTTTAATATATAATTAGTTATTAATAAGGGTTTTAGATCTATTAATATAAATAATAGTATAGGTTAGTTTAATATTAGCCTCTTACTATATATAACAGTTAGGTCTAAC
>NJCS01000735.1:0-67401 GCA_002234255.1 Fusarium sp. Na10
CTTTTAATTAGGAATAGCATAAGAATAACTACCTAAATAAAGGGAAATAGGCCAGATAGATTATTAATCAAGACACAGATCAATCACAATTCAAGGTTTAACATAAAGCAATTGGGAACAAGAACAGTATTTTAGAACCTTTCAAAGACACATATGCCACAACGGACATAAATAACTAAGTCCCAGCTGGAAAGAAATATCTCAATGGCACCAGTCCTTCTCATGTGCCCAAGAGAACAGATTCTCGCCCACTTGCTCTCTCTTGCTAAGCAAATACAATGAGGCCATGGCTAGATATCTGTACAGTGTCAGTCCTCACGCCACAGCCTACGGGTCTGTCATTCCCTTGCTCTCCTCTTCATGGCTGTAAAAGGCGCAGTGGGGTTATTACTTACTAGGCTCAAGACCTTAATGAATGTATTGAACAGGCTATTGTCTTAGACATGGCAATAGAGAGAATGAGAAGAATCTTCAAGGTCCTAAAGAAAGACCAGGGATGTTCTTTAAGGTCTTACACGCCCTTTGGAACGTGTTCCGGACATAACCCACCTCAAATAATTCGCTGTCGGGCCCTTATTGTCAACAGCCTGTCCTCTGGAACTTGTTCGGCACGAGAGATAGAAGACTAACCCACGAAGAGAACGGGTTACGGAAAGGATCCCAAGTAGCCTGCTGAGAATGCAAGACATCACGATACTCGCATGAGACACTCGACCTCACACTCATATCAATGCGGTTATCTACATCCTAAAACTAATGCATCTATGCAGCTCACTCGACCCAATTGACTACGAATGACTCACGCTGGATACTGATTTCCGCAACTCGAGACGTCTTCACGCCCGTAACAAGAAGCTACCAGACACTAACAACGTCGGTTCGACGATATCCCCGTGGGGTAATTCCTTTAAACGCCGATCCTCCGAAGTTATCTCCACAAACTCAACCAGGTTGTTGACCTTCTTCGGGGTGTTTACTGGCGCCAAGTGATTTAAGCTTATTCTAGATATGGGGCATTGAGTGCGGGGATGTAACAACAACGTGATGAGCCAGGGTTCAGTTACAAATCTATGTTGCAGTCATGCTAGTTTCAGACGACAGTGTCCGAGTTGTCCCGAGAAATGACTTCTCACGCGAGCAAACAGAACGTGGCCGTGCAGCCAATAGATCACCTCGGTGCGTAAAACTAGCCAGTCGTACAACATGATGGCTAGGCTGGAGTATGGGAATAACGAGACCCTTCATGATAAGCAACAACGAAGATCGGCAGTCGTTACAACGCCGAGACAATAACGACTCATCTACAAAGGCCTTCACTGGCGCCAAGTAAACGCTTGTAAAAGTCCCTATGAGAGAATAAAGCACTGGGTAGTATTCGCCATAAGCAATCGACTGATTCAGGCGGGGAAGAGGTGCGTCTCGGAGCATAGTTCTGTTGGCCGAGGGCCAATGGCGTTGGAGCGGAGACGGTAACGCTTAAATTTATGCTTGAAGCTTATATCGGGAGCTAAACTCTGAATGGCGGGCCGGTTGGTCGATCTCCAAGAGTCAGCAGCTAGACCCTTACGATTGAGGGACTTGGCGGGGAGAAGACTTTGTAAGAGGGTATTGAGAACAGAGACATTGCGATTGCTGAATCGCCGAAGGGTCGATATTTGACATCTATGAAAAGCCTATTCGTGAGAGTACTGATGTAAGGTGTTACACGTACATCATCAACAATTGTGACATGATATCAACGTTCGCAACCCATATGAACAATATACACACGGAAATGCAATCCCATCCCTCTTCACCACGGAAAAGCGCACCCTCGACCTTCCCCTCATCCCAATCTTGGCAACTCCACACTCACACCCACGATACCTTGTTTGCCTACCCCACGGGGAAAACGTGGAGCAAAATAGACCCCGAGCCTCTTTCTAACGGCCTAGCTACTCGGACAGCAAGACATCGTCATCATGAAGATAAAAAGGCCGCAGTGTCCCCGTATTGAAAAGAGGGGAAGACAGAGACTTTTGCCAGTTATCTACTCACCTACCAGCTTTTGTCTTTTGAGAGAAATATTTCATCTTGATATCTTTACTTATAACTTTGCTTCATTTCGATAATCTATGGGCTGGAATACTCATGCGTCGGGCACCAATGATCCGCCTGAGGTGCGGAACTGGCGAATCCACCTGATTGCTACGGTGGCTAGCATGTCCGCCCTCGCCAGTGAGTTCCCAAGCCGTTCTGGCAATGCAATGTACTGACTTAGACAGTCGGATATGATACTTCTGTTATTGGAGGTTTGTACCACTCATCCGTGTTGTATGAAAGACTCGTATTGACTAGATAGGTACCATGGCATTGACCTCTTTCATGAGGGACTTTGGCCTGGACCTCGTCGAAAAGACACAGCGCGACACCATCCAGGGAAACATCGTCTCCACCTTCCAGGTACACCTCTCCTCCCTACACTCTCACCAAGCCCATCTGACATATACATATACAGGCTGGCTGTTTCTTCGGTGCGCTGCTCACCTTCCCCATCGCCGAGAAATGGGGTCGTAGAAAGACCATCATGGGCGCAGCCCTAGTCTTCCTCCTCGGCGGCGCCCTCATGACCGCCGCAAACGGCAACCTCAACATGATCTACGGCGGCAGAGCAGTCGCCGGTCTCGGCCTTGGAGCTTCCTCCCTCACCGTCCCTGTGTACATCAGCGAGACAGCCCCGCCGTCCATCAGAGGCCGTCTCGTGGGTATCTTCGAAATCGCCTCGCAGGGCGGCGGTATGCTTGGTTTCTGGATCAACTACGCTACTGACCGCACCATCGACGTCAACACGAAGACCCAGTGGATTGTTCCCTTGGCGGTGCAGCTTCTGCCTGGCCTGGGTCTTGCTCTTGGTATGCTTTGGTGTCCCGAGTCGCCGCGCTGGCTGGCACGTGGTGATCACTTTGAGGCGGCGGAGAAGATTCTCGCGCAGATTAGGGGTCTTCCGGCAGAGCATGAGTATGTAAGGAGGGAGATGGGCGATATTCGTGCGCAGGTTGAGGAGCGCAGTACGAATAAGATGAGCAAGAAGCAGCAGTTCAAGAAGCTTTTCCAAAAGGGCGTGCGTAACCGCATGGGTATTGGAATGGCTCTCATGTTTCTGCAGAGCTTCACTGGCGTCAACATCATTACCTACTACGCACCCCGTATCTTTGAGAGTCTCGGTATTCCAGGTACTTCCCTGAAGCTCTTCTCCACTGGCTTCTATGGTATTTCCAAAACCCTCGGTATGGTCCTCTTCACCTTCTGGGTCGTCGAGAAGGTCGGTCGTCGCAAGGGTCTCATCTGGGGTGCTGCACTCGGCTGTATTCCTATGTGGTATATCGGCGGGTACGTGATGCAAGCCGACCCAGCAGCCGCAGCTGCAGCTGGTGTTGTGAACCGCGACGGCTGGGGATACCTCGCCATCGTGTGCGTCTACATCAATGCCATCATCATCTGTGCGACATGGCAGGGCATCACGTGGACTTACGCATCCGAGATCTTCCCTCTCGACATCCGCATGCTCTGCGTCGCCATCACGACAGCCGACACATGGCTCGGATCATTCATCATCGCGCGCTCAACGCCCTACATGATCTCCGACCTAGGCTACGGCGCCTACTTCTTCTTCAGCTCGATCCTCGTGTGCATGGGAATCTGGGCTACGTTCTTCGTCCCCGAAACAAAAGGTGCGTTACATTAACCAATCCTTCTAGACTTATTCTACAGTATGGCTGACATGCATAATCTCACAGGTATCACCCTCGAAGACATGGACGCGCTATTCGCCAAGCCCGTGTACAAAACGGTCTGGGCGCAGATGCGCGGTAAAGCGGTCGTGGAAGAACATCGCCCCGAGTCTCCATTCGAAGACGACGAGAAGGCGCATGAGCTAAGAATACCTTAGCTTCCTCGCTCCGCCGGGGTTTTTCTTTTTTGCAGCCTTAGATAAACAAATGAGAGAGCTTATCGGCTGCAACCATTTGTGACCCCCCTGTGAAACTGCTACGCCGTGAATGGGTGGTGTGATTCTGACTGCCGTTCCAGAAGGGGACGTTCTCTCCGAAAGGTAAAAAGCCGTGCCTTTTTTTTAAGTGATGACAGCAGGGCCCTTCCATGTCTCTGATCCGCTACGGCGGTTTCTTATTTCGACCGCGACTCTTGTCTCCCCCTATCCATATTATTACCGTGTCGCCTACACACCCAAATGCCATCGATACAGTGCTTTGTTTACCCCGCAAAGCTTCCCCAGACTCTGACGTAGATTATTCCCAAGTTTGGGATTTCCATTTGTCATAATAACACCTGGGCCCTTTTGCTAGTGTTACAGTGAGTGGCTTTGTACGTGCGGCCGACCAGCTGTTCGCCAAGAAAAGAGAGTGGTGATGTTATTGGTTTGTGGATTGGGGATAACCGTGGGACATTCCCCATTGGGGACCCAATTTGGGCTTTTGTGATTTCTTGGTTTTTTATCACTGCCAAGACTGCTCGGCTGTCTTGGCGCTGAGGAGAAGGGTTTGTTGTTGGATGGTGAGAGAGATTGCGGTTGTAATCTGACCGGGTTGGAGTTGGCCAAGAGATAAGGGAGAGTTTCGGGGCCCGATTGGAGAATGGAATGATCTTTTGTCTTGAGATACTCTCACTGGATGGAGAAGAATGCGTGCAGGCGTGGTGATGAAACTGAGACTGTCTCTAGGAGTGTTTGTCCTGACTCAAATGCCAACCAATGAGACACGCTCGAAATTAAACATCAACGACCCCAGTTACTCCGCCAGCTTTTTAACAATATTTAACGTAATAAATTCCCACTTTGCCCGATCGCATCCCCGGATTTACACGGCCAATCTCAATGAGGATGGAGATAATGCATCTCAGCACAATTGGCTGGGTCAGCCACCAACCCTAAAACGTTAGCTGATGATTGGGAATAACCTCCCCAAGTCATGTTTATCTCCTTCCCTTTCAAGATGATACAGAATCTCTTGGCGTCGGAGGCCCCAAGCGTTCGGGATCTCTGACAGGTTTCTCGGCAAAAGCTGGGCGTAGAAGTTGATCTTTGGAGGCGAGTTTGGGGTAACTGTAACGGTTAACGGGGTCAAGAGATTGTGTAACTTTGACAGAATGAAATGATTGCTCGCCACTAAATTAACGATTGAGAGCAAACAAAAAAGCCAGCGCGTCATACCCACCCATACCTCGTGATAAACATTTTAAGCTTGTTGCTTAGCTCGCCCTCCCAACCAACGCCACGGTCCACCCCAGCACCCGCGCATGAGCGAGTCTGAGTGAGAAACCCCAAATCAGACCAAGACATGCGCCAAGACGGACCCCAACCCGTCCAATGCTCCAGTGAGAAGATCGATCGTTGCACCTTCCGTTCTTAGTATCATGTCCGTTGCATACAAGATACAAGATTGTATCACGCGTTGGACGTCAATTGAACTCAAATGTTCATGGTAATGAGCGGATGTCGGGTAATGCACTGAGGCTGCCAAGTGCGGGGCAGTGGCCATTACTGTACTGTAAATCAGCCCAGTTAGTGGCTACTCCTTCGCTAATTGTCAAAGCTTCCTGGGGAAATGGACTTCATTACCTTGGTAAAGCAGCATGTGCTGAGAGGAGAGGTAAAGAGGCGTGGTTTATTTACACGACACGACATGGAACACGCAGGAATACAGCCCATCAGCTGCAATTATATTGGAGACCTCTACCAACAGCGCCTGAGTTAACCCCTGCTAGAGGGGATGTTGCATTCTCCCTCCATTTGCCTCGTCTAGAACTACTTGGCAGCTTCTCTTCCTTCTCGTCTCTTTGATGGGATGCTTATCATGTCTTGGCACACCACCACCTGAATTCCAATCCCCATCTCCTGCCCTTTTCGCCATCGCCTGTATTTGGGCTTGTGTAAGGTAGGTAAGGTAGCTTAGCTTCCTTCCCTGTAACACAAAAACGCCTCCGCTCCTCGGAGATAAAAACCACTGCCCATCCCCTTCCCTCTTCTCGTCAGGTTTCATTCTCTCTCCCTCACCCGCAAGCTTCCCACCTCTTCACAACAACAGCTTTCTTTTCTTTTCTGTAACAATGACCTCGAAGGAGGAAAAGATCGACGTCGGCAGCGCGACGCCCCCGTCGCCTGATCATGGCCACGCGCACACAAAGGATACCTTCACTGGTGATGTTGAGGGCGTTCGTGATGATTACCGCGAAGATGATTTCATGACCCGCAATGGCCTGAACCTCAAGTCTTTCCAGCGCCGTGAGTCGCATGCACTGTCCGCCACTGCCAATTGACCCCCTAACATTCTTTTTTTTTACAGGTGACTACGGCACTGGCGTCGTCGAACTCGATCGCTCCATGAAGAAGCGCCATCTCCACATGATCGCCATTGGAGGTTCAATCGGTGCTGGTTTCTTCGTCGGCTCCGGCGGTGCCCTCACCAAGGGCGGTCCCGGCGCCGTCTTCCTCTGCTTCTCTATCGCTGGTATTATGATCTTCAACGTCGTCCACGCTCTCGGTGAGCTCGCTGTCATGTATCCCGTCTCTGGTGGTTTCTATACCTACTCTACTCGCTTCATCGATCCATCCTGGGGTTTCGCCATGGGCTGGAACTACGTGAGTGTCGCTGATCCCACGCGCAATTGACATGCTAACATTCCCAGGTCTTTCAATGGGTCATCGTCTTGCCGCTCGAATTAACAGTTGTCTCTTTCACGGTGCAATACTGGAATAAGGACATCAACGAAGCTGTCTGGATCACCGTCTTCTGGCTATTCATTATCATCATCAACATCTTTGGTACCCTCGGCTATGCCGAAGAAGAGTTCTGGAGTTCCGTCTTCAAGCTCGCTGCCATTGTTATCTTCATGATTGTCGCCATCATTCTCATCTGCGGTGGTGGTCCCTCCTCCGGCGACTTCGACACGTACCAGGGTGCCAAGCTCTGGTATAATCCCGGTGCATTCCAGAACGGCTCCCGAGGCTTCTGCGGTGTCTTTGTTACCGCCGCCTTCTCTTTCGCCGGTACTGAGCTGGTCGGTCTCGCTGCTGCTGAGTCTCGCAACCCCGCCAAGGCCCTTCCCGGAGCTATCAAGCAGGTCTTCTGGCGTATCACTCTGTAAGCATCACCAGCGTCAATTCTATCGCCACATTCTAACATGACATAGCTTCTACATCATTGGTCTCACCCTCGTCGGTATGCTCGTCAGCTCCACAGATGAGCGTCTCCTCAACAGCGCCAACCCTTACAAGGACGGTACCTCTCCATTCGTGCTAGCTGCCAAGGATGCTGGTCTCAAGGGCTACGATAGCTTCATGAACCTCGTCATCTGTGTTTCCGTTGTCTCCATCGGTGTCTCTGCCGTCTATGGTGGCTCCCGTACACTGACTGCTCTCGCCGAGCAAGATTACGCGCCCAAGATCTTCACATACATTGATCGCTCAGGACGACCTCTTGTCTCTGTAGTCTTTAACCTCATCTGGGGTGGCCTCGCCTATGTTGTCCTCGCCTCATCTGGCGGTCTCGTTTTTGACTGGCTCCTTGCTGTCTCTGCCCTCGCTGCTCTCTTCACCTGGGGCTCCATCTGCTACGTGAGTTTAAACCCCTAGTCTTCTTATTGATCTGTTTCACTGACCAAATCATGTAGGCCCACATCCGTTTCCGCTCCGCGTGGAAGAAACAAGGCCGAAGCCTCGACCAGATTCCTTTCAGGGCTGCCGGTGGTGTTTGGGGCTCGTGGTTGGGTCTCGCCCTTTGCTTCGCTATTCTCGCCATGCAGATCTTCGTCGCCGTCTGCCCTCCAGACAAGCCAGGTTATGGTAACGCCGAGGACTTCTTTAAGGCCTGCCTTGCCATTCCTGTCGTCCTCCTCTTCTGGGTCATCGGCTACTTCTGGAAGAAGCCTCAGTGGCTTACCGTTGACAAGATCGACCTTGATACCGGTCTCCGTGAGCATGACTGGGACGAGATCAACGCTTACCGTGCCAAGGTCGCTTCTTGGCCCGCTTGGCGCCGATTCTTCCACAAGTTCACGTAAGAGCTCAACGTCTCGTGTCACATCAATATGGAAACAGAATGGTCAATCTTTGTAGTTAGTCCCTCTTATTGAGGATTCTTAGTTTATACCCCATCAATCTACTGGTTGCTAGCTTTATTCAACAACTATTTCCAATGTTTATGATTTCTCTAATTGGCCTGATTGAAATCACTAAGCGTAAGTCAATTATTAGAAATGTGATAAGGATCATAGAGAACCGTTCAAACATCGCACCTCGAGGCTGAGTTGTCGTTCAGAATGCAAGTTGGATCATCTCTAGTGTTACCCATGGTTTTGTCAGATCAGCCCGACATCAAGCTTGCGCCAAACTTCTCGCGTTCATAATTGTTTCAAACCACTACCATAACTAATACTCTCCTCTTATAAATCGTTACCATTTCCTTTCGTCTACCACCTTCCGATCGTACATTTAGCCTATCTCAGTACAGGAAACATTGGCCGTATTTTTTTACTCAACATCTGAACCCCTTCCTATGGAACTGTCCTGTCTTGAAGATTTCTTTATATAGGTACGCGGAAACTCCTGTTTCCTTCTACGAGACAACCGGCTTCCTATACTTTCTATAGATAAGATGGGTTCTGGTGAGCCATTCGGCAGATAATATCATCTCTCGGGCTGCAGTGCCAACTACACTTCAATTTGGTGGCGGAAGCTGTAAGCTGGGTGATCCTCTCGTCAGCCTCATTTTCTACCTACATCCACAATCCTGGAGAGCGTCCATTTTAAGCATAAGCTGAATGCAATTGATACCGCGGGTTATGATATAAGCTAAGGGTAGTACCGTGAGTATCCAAACAGCCATCAGAAGGGCTTACCCATTTATTATACCATTCACAACGCACGAAATTGCGCAACAAGCAAATAAAAAACCACAACATACATCAACCCCGAAAACCCAACAATAACCCACCCAAAAGACCCAACATACGCCACCAAACTAAGCGCCATAAACAAGAACCCCGTAACAATAAGCAGATGCAACGCAGCAGAAACAACAAGCCCAGCAGGCGTCCACTTCCTTATCGTCTCCTCGTCAATCTCACCATTTGCCTTCTGTCGCATCAGCGCAAGAAAACTCCCGCTATAACCAGCTAAAGCAATAGACACTGCAAACGCAAGCCACGATACTGAGAGAAACAGTCGGATTGTTTTGAGAGTAAAGGTTGGCGTGGCCCAGATGTCGGCGGGGTCGGTCATTTCTCCGACTATGACGGCGAATGTTGAGGCGCCGAAGACGGAGATGGCGATCATGGTTACGACGAAGAAACGAAAGACTTCGAGGTCATCGCTGTTGGATTTGCTTGATGAGGGGATTGAGTCTGGTCTTGAAGCTTGGTTTTCGAGTTGGTGGATGACATGATATAATATCTCCCGGGAGAGTTCTTGTGTATTTTTTCGATCTTCCTCTGCGTTCGTGATACTTTGGCGAGATGCTGTGCTTTCGATAGCAGGTTTGTTGGTTTCGACTTTCGCAGACATTGTATGAAATGATAATGTATAAATAATACTCGAGTTTAGGTAAATTTTCAAAAGCCAGTGATAGCCTGGTGATATAAATGCAAATGCTCTTCTGTATTTTTAGTTATAAATATTCTACTTTGTATGTCATATTACACGCCTGACTCAGCCCAGTAATTCTGCTGGCGAATACTACTCCGTCGGTGCATGAGACTTCGCCTTATTTTTAACTGTCCAACCCCTGTCTCTGACCACCCATATTGAGGCCCCAGAAGCGGAATTCCCAGCCGCCGGTAGGCGCTGTTCTGGAAGGGTGGGCTAGCTGAAATATTTGAACCGAGTGCGAGCGCTAAGCCTACTTGATGCGGGGGACTTGCTGACTTGCGAGGGCTGCACACTTTGAAGTCCGACGGACATACCAGGATATACTTGGAGTTGTAGGGTAGGATGCGATTGGCTGTTCGTGTGGCTAAGTATTATAAGGCTGTGCCGATTGATAATCGATTCAACCAGCGACTCTGTCAGTTGTGAAACAATGTTAAACATTGAAATATAAATAAATGTAAGTAACCTCCCACTTGATTCAAATCTCAATATCAAATAAGCTGGCACAGCGCTTCCCTAATCTATCACTTTGAACCCAACCCCTCATCCCTCATATCTCAACACTCTACATCAATCATCCTCTACAGATCATCATTAAGGTCCGCATCAAAATGTCAAACAGCAGATCGAGAGGACCACCACTCCCCAGCCTAGTACAAGGCTCATCGCTTCAAGCTCAATTACAGCGCGAAGGCGCTCAGATCTGGCGAAACAACAACCGCCCTCTCATCGAACACATCATCAACCACACAACTCCCGGCTACGTTACAAAAGTCGTCTGGCTCCAAGAAAAAAGCATCATCGAGCACGAATACCTATTGATATGCGTCAAGACCAACGACGGAAGACTGTCCTGGATGCGTATCGAGCGCATGGGCGAACTACCCATCGGCTCGGCATCCAATAACGCTCTCACGGACCAGGCACAATTGGTCGTAACCCTTGCGCCATCGCGAGAAAACCTCGTCTGTGATGATAGGGTTCTCGTGGAGGCTGACTTGGACATCAACGCGGCGCGGCTGAGCGACATCGCTAAGCTTATACTGATAGTGCACAATGAAGAGCCGCAGTATCATCTGCAGTGGCATAACTGCTGGTGGCTTGCGCGGGTGGTCATGCAAGTAATTTCAGAGACGTATATGCATGGTAACAAGAAGCAGAGGAAGAAGGTTGTTAGTCGGTGCGACTCTTCGCATAGCAAACATGTTTTGGCAATGAGTGCTGGAGGACCATTTGCGGGGATCGGGCAGATGGCTACTATCATACATTTTCGAAACAGGAAGAAGAGGATCATGACCAACTTTACTCAATCTTTATATAGTTAGCATTGCTGTTGTTCAGATAGTGGCTGTATATACCCTGAGCGGGACATTCTTTTGTTGTTATAGATGAGACTGCATAGCGAATCATACCATTCTATCATATCCCATTACACCACCGATCACTAAGATATAACAAGACCGGAGATTCCGGGCATGAAACGTTACCTAACTTTTACGCTTTGTGGAACAGATCACGAGCTTCTGTAGATCCTCATTCTCAAAGCACGGTTTATACTTTAAACCGTGAAACTCAGGCCGTGACCGCACAATCTGCCGTAAGTATTCCAGTGGCCCGAGTTACCTGATCTCAACACTCTAGGGACATTAACTTCGGATGAAGCGGAACAATTGAAATCAAGGCGGTCACTCAAGCATAAGCAAATGAAACCATAAGTACGAAACCTTCACAAGTAGTAACTGCCGCTCAGGTGACTGTCGGCAGTTCTGGATTAAATTTAGAATTCGCTCGGATACTACTCTGAAGGCTAAGAAATCGAGTAATTGCTTTTTAATGCCCAACTTGCAGACGGTGAAAATAAGTTTCAGCCACGGGTTTTATTTTTAATGCGGCAGTGGGAAATCACGAAGGTCCAAGCATTCTTACCGACTTTACTCTCGAGCCTTTGCAGGGATTTGCTATTATGCGGGGGGTACCAGCTTTCAGCCACAGGTCACAGCTGTAAATGACACACCAAGCAACTCAATTCTGCGTTCTATCTGCTTTCTTGATAATCCCATGATATATAAATATCAGTCTATTCCCCATCCTGAATATAGAACATCACTCAGTCACATTCTCTTCAGTCTTCTACAACATCTCCAATCAACCAATTTAAACCAACTCATCCAAACAACCACCAAACAACTCTTCATCGTGCGTTTCACCGGCATCTCAGCAACCTTCCTCGCCGCTCTCGTGACCGATCACGTTCAAGCAAACGAGCGCTGCACCAACCAGCTCACCAACGACTGGTCCCGTCGCTACGAAGCCTGGTCCAACTCCTGGGTCCCCAATGCCGATGCAGTTTGCGGCAATCTCTGGAATAATCTCGGCCAATACCCTGAGTGTGCTGGCGTCAGCGACCAGTACTGCGGCTACGATAACAGCGGCTCTTCTCTCGTTTGGGCGTTTACTACTGGAAGTGGTTGTGAGGCGAAGTCCGTCATGGATTCTTGGTACTGGGCTACTAAGAACCAGTGGGGCAACATTGACTGCAGACAAGGATAGATGGTAAGTCTTTCTACGATAATGAAGGTTTCTCGATTCTGACTTGGGGGTTTAGGACTTGGGATGTCACGATGGCCGGGAGTGGTTGAGTGAGGTTTGATCTGTTATTTGCACATGGCCTAAGGAAAATTGAATAATAGCGTTGGATCTTGGGCCATTTTCACCGTTTGAGCGGCAGCACTATCATGCTATGTAGCCATTACAGAGATACATATACTATTAAAACCCATGACGGCAGCGCGAGAACCTGTGATAAGATGACATACCATTTGATACGGCCCTTTTCAGTAGGCCTTTGTTGTAGAGAACTCTGTTATAATAAATACATAGCACATTATCTACCTTTAATCTGGAAACTTGGGCGGGGCACCAACGGAGTGACCTACACCAGTGTTCGGAGGGCCCGCTTGGGGAGAATCACTGAATCGAGTTCCATGCACTCCAAGTGATTCTCATACTGTTCTATGATCCAGTCAGTGCTTCCCTTGGCCACGGTAGCAAGATCCTCTCCAGATAGGTCAAATTCAACAGACTCCAAGTCGACAGCCATAATCTTGTCCTTTCCCTGGTCAGTCACCAGATGAAAATTATCAAGCTTCATATCATCGTGGTAAGCCCCATGATCAGCAAGGGATGTAAAGGTTTGTTCGAACAAGACCCTGATATCTCTTTTCTCAAGTACTGCGCCTTCAGGAGTGGCAAGGCATTCTCCTCCAATGTCAGAAAGAATCAGAGTGCGAATATTATTGTACTGAATCATGCCGAAGAAGCGAGGTATGAAGGTACCTTGAAGAGGTTGGAGTTTGTGATATGCTTCGAGTTCCTTGTCAAATTCCTCTTCCCAATTTGGCTTCTGGGATTTTAGAACAATTCTTGTTGGTAAGAACCACTCTGGGAATTTATTTTGCAGCCATGAGCCGGTTACTCCAGATATGACCCAGAATAAGGATTGAAGTGCCTGATCAAAACAGCTTCTCGTAACTCGCATACGCAAGACATTAGGATGTACGTCGTCTGAAGATTTGCCGGTAGCTGTGATAGTCCGTGTACCAAATCGAAAACGCTTGAATTCAATTATGTTAGCGAACCGACTGGCCATGGAGCATTTAGCGAGACTCACAATGGTTCCTTCTTTTCCAACCCCGGCAGCCTCTATGCCATAGGACTGGGCATTTGGTAATTGATCTGAATCCTCCATTGTGCGGCAAGACTCGGATTGTAAAAGCGGTAATGTTGGGTCTCGAGGTCAAATTTCAGGAGTTGACAACAAAATCAACCGTCGAAATACGCACGTGCCATCAGCGGCTGAGTAACCAACTGTTCCGTTCCTGACGGCGACTGGGGCTGCCAGGCAGAAGCCCCACTGCTGGGTCGCGTACCCAATGAAATCGTCCTTCAGAATGTCCTTATGCACGTTGGTCAACGTCTTGTTAAAAGACCGGCCACCAGGCGGCAAAAGACATGTACCAATTGGTGATTTTCCTTAGCTTCTATTTGGCCCATAAATGAGACATTGTAACCGCCCGCATCCGTGTTTCTTGGTTGTGTTGCTTCAGGGAGTAAGAAAACTTCTGGCCCTAAGTTTAAGTGCCCAAAATAAAGTAATCAAAATGCCTTATAAGTCTTTACAAGTTTACAGAAATATTATTATCACTAGGTAAAGCTGCCTTCAATTTTTTTACTCCCTTGTGTGCTATTTTTAATTGGTCCTTACAACGGGCGGCTATGGCCTACTCCATATTTGTATATATATCATGGCCGGAGCCGAAGAGAAACCTGGGACAACACAGAGCCTTTCTTCTACACTTGCCTTTCATACATCTTCATTCCTCCCATCATTACCTTGTTAAATCATGTCCAACTCAGCAGAAGCACTTATCCAGCAGCACCCCGCCAACGTGGTGGCCAATCCCGGGTATAAGACCACATCCGATAAAGCCTGGGCCCACGATTACAACCCTATAAAAACAACTACTGTGCACACCATTATAAGGAATGGTATTACTGATGCTAACTTTGAGGATGCCTTCATGCGTATGGAGGATGACGACGCCTTACGCTTTCGTCAGCCAGCTGTCACAACAAATCAACGACACTGGAGACTGGAGACCGAGGCAGACTGCGAGAACTGGTTCAACACTGAGATAACAAACGTCGTCCTTTCTGCGTGGCATGATTATCCACCACTTATGCAGACCTCTCACACCAAGCCTCTTTCGGAAGAAAACATATCTGAAAATGTAGACTGTACATTTTCTGTAAAGTACGGCCAGAAGCGATACACAGTGGCTATTGGCGAATTTAAGCGTAACCTCCTTGACCCGCAACAATGGCAAAGTGGTTCAATTACCAGGAGTGGACAAAGGAGTCTTTCGCAAGAGCTTAGAGGGTAGGCATTATTCAAGGGCTAATCTGATTCTCACTTCCAATACTAATAAGATATAACAGATACGCAAGCAAATACCAATGCCCTCAGGTCTTTTGCTTTGACGGATCTAGATTGATCCTTCTGCAATTTCGAGCGTATCGAGTTGATGACATCAAGAGCGATACGTGCCCGGTTGACTGCTGGATGATCCCGGTGAAGTGGGTATCTAGATATATCACCGTGAATCATATGGCGAAAAGGCTAACGTGTTATAATCTAATCTTAGAAATACGTCATGCAGCCTCAGGTATGCACTATATCGTCTCTTGGCTCAAGGATGGAGGCGCTGCCAGGCAGAAATGAGCACAGTCTATAGCATAGGCGGGTTTCCAATGTCTTCGCGAGAGTATTATACTGGTTTGCCGATCTGGAACGCCAATGGTCAAAGGCAGAAATCCCATCCGTCTGGCTACCAGCGTAGCGTTGACCAAGCAACTGGCGCATTGATGTGGTCTCATGCTGCTTATGGGGCCGAGTGGGAGACTGGTCCATTTTGGTAGGAACAGAATTATTAAAAGATTGAGGAAAACTTAGGGAAGCTTAGGTGAGCTCAGTGATCGAACTGGCAGTTAAATCCTTGCTCGTTATTCTGGTTGGTACACTGAGTATTCGGCAGGTCTTTCCCCAAGTTATGTAGTATATTCTTATTTGAGATGAAATAGTTAATCTATGTGAGGTTTATTTTCTTTCTACATCAGCTTCATGCAGGAGTTTTCGCGCTGAACGTATGTCTCGCCTTCTAATAAACATAAATAGCGAGAGAAAACGGTATAGCATAATCTTTAGAGATCTGGCTATGAGGATGAGGAGTGGGAAGGCTTGGGCGATAGCTAGAGATTAGCATCAGTCGAGGGATTCCCAGGTCTGTGGGACGGCCGTGAAAATTGGATTCATCGCGGGGCATATCGTCAGAAGCCTGACAAGGTTTCTAAGCACTACTTATTGATATAGATACCGGCCAAATCTGTTACATTTTGTACACACTATCTAAACTAGTTGTGGCGGTTTCAGAAGAACCTCCTTAATCAGTAATGAACTCATGAAGCTGGTATACAGCCAGATCCCTTGCGTGCAACAAAGATGGTTCCTGACACCTTAATACCGACACCAGGCCCTGAAGGTCTAGTGAACGGAACGACCCGCTCCCGCACAATCTCCTTCATTATCTCAGCGCCCTTCTCCTGTTCCACTTCGGTCCAAGAAGGAAATACCTTCGAGCCAAATCCATGAAAGAGAAGATCAGCGACTCCGTCGGCCGTCTCGCCACCTAGATGCACGTCAATTGGAGTGCTTTTCACGTCGAGCCCAGCACTTGACAGCACGGCCTTGGTATGCTCAGGATCTAGCCACATATCAGGTATAGGTGTTTTGAACGGCGTTTCGTCCGGGCGGATCTGCGCCTGGACCTCCTGGATGATCTTGATATGTCCCATGATCGTCCAGCCGGTGATGACGGCCACTCCGTCAGAATGAAGTGTACGCGCTATCTCTCGGGCCCCCTTGCCCGCGTCAGTGAAGTACATGAGGCCAAGGTTCGTAATGGAGTGGGTGAAGGTGTCATCAGCGAAGGAGAGTTTCTCGCCAGTCATAACGGCCGTGTGGACGTTGGAGTGGGCGGAGAACCGATCCCTAGCGATGCTAACCATGTTCTCCGCAACATCTCGACGGCGTGGATTTCAGGCTGGATGCCGGAATTGAGGATGATGTCAGTTACGATGCCGGTGCCGCAAGCGTTGTCGAGGATCTTGGACTCGGATGTCAGCGGCTTTAGGGCCGCGATGGAGGAGATGGCATGATGGGCGAGTTCACGGGTAGCTCCGCCAGTAGTGGCTTCGTACTTTTCTGCAGTCTTGTTGAAGTGCTCGGTGGGTGTGAGCTTGTGAGCAGACGACATGGCGGCAGAGCAAATAGTTGAAGCACAAGTTTAATATGGCACCATCGACATATTGTGACGGGTTCGCAGATTTATATTTCGTATCGGACTATTGAATAATCGCTTTCGGGTTGCGGACATCGCAGATGCTCCAATCATGTTTGGAAGTCAAAGTAATAACTACCTGTTTACTCATCATTGCCAGTCTGACGATTATACTTAACCTGAAGAGGGTAAGGTAGTAGGTAATAGGTTGTGCCGCTTTTGAACGTTTATCTAGAATAGGTAGTCCCTGTTTGGTTACCACCACTCCTAACTAAAATGTAGAAACCCTCCGCGGAAGTTTTGTGTATAAGATCCCCGGGTACTCCGCAGTTCCACTGCTTTTCGTGCTCTAGAATGTTTTCTTTACTTTCTTTTGTCTTCTCACTTCTCCGACTATTGAAGAAGCAAAATGGGCGCAGTCATTCGTCACTTACAATACCGCTGTCCCTTACTAGGCTTCCCGGAACGCCAGCAAATCCGACCAGCCGACTCTCGGTGCACATGATGACCTCTCCTGACGATTTAATGCGTTCAATGCGTTCTTAGAAAACAATAAAAGGCTGGCAGGCTGTGACAAGCGACTTCTGGTGTACCCATGCATCGCGAACAGCACACCGACGTCGCAGGCGATGTGATGCTTCGGGAAAAAAAGACCGGTGTTCCCGAAATTTCCAAGCATTCATCAGTTACCCTTCCGCCGCCATATTATAACGATCAGGTCAGCTTGATCTGTCCTGAATCTTTACTCGCCGACTCTCTTGGCGTTTTCAGCTTTGAAGCAAACAGCTGGCAAGAAACCATTCTTGACGCGGACGCCGTACTGACGCAGGATCCATCGTGGGAGCTAGACCTGGCTTCACTCACTTTAACTGCACTGTAGCTATTGGAGAAGTGAAACTAAATCTTCTAGAAGATTACTGGCAAGATGGCAATCGTGTCTGCGTTTCAGGACGAAATCTCACAAGAGCTACGAAGGTAAGTCAACGCATTCTCTGCAATTTCGTTGATCTAACCCTCTTGGTTCGGGTATTTAAAGCCACGAGCTAACCCAAACTGAGAGTTAGATGAATATCGGTGTCCTTGGGTCTCTGGCTTGACTTGTTCTCCCGCAGTTCAGTGAATACCGACTCGACGATCTCAGGGAGGAGGCATGTCTAGTTAATTGTCATACGGTTCCCAGCGAAGGAGATTAAGAGCATTCTCGCCAGCTTTTGGCTAAATGTTTTTCAGCGAATCACTTTACGGTAAAGGATTTTCTTAATACCTCCCCAAGATTTTAATAGGGTAGGGTCTTCGGTCTCAACACTCAGCGCGGTCTATCCCACTCGGGTATCCCACATCAGCCGAGTGGGATAAACAAACCTCATAAAAGGATCAAATTTGTCAGTGCTGCTTATTCCTTTCCCACCATACAGTTGCGATACTATATATTGTCCTCTCCTGCTTATTCCAGAGTTACTTTTGGTCAAAGTCTAAATTACCTATAGTCGGACATAGTCATCATGAGAACAACCCGCACAGGAACCGCCTCCGTCTTGGACACTACTCTCACACGTCTCATAGACGATGTGATAGAGAATGGATCAAGTTTTCTTGCAGACGACGAGAACTTGCAGCATTACAAACAACACTTGAGCCATCTTGAGACAGCATCAAATATATCACTGCTTCGAGAATGTTTATGCGTGCGACCGCCTTTACCGCTTTTGCCAGAGGATCTACTTCAAGATATCGATACCATCCTCGCGCGGCTTCACCAGCACAAAATAGTTACTCCCATTTCCTCACTCTTACCATCGCGGATGCTTCAGCATGATGAACGTCGAGTAACCAAGATTCATCTCTGGAGAGGCGACATCACGACTTTGACTGGTGTTTCAGCTATTACTAACGCCGCCAACGGCCCGGGGCTGGGATGTTTTCAACCAACCCATCGATGTATCGATAACATCATCCATGCTGAGGCAGGACCGCGGCTACGGGAGGAGTGCTTCCAGCGGATGCAGGCTAGAGGAAAACAGCTTGAGCCTGGGGAAGTGCTTGTGACTGGAGGTCATGCGCTCTTCGCTTCTTCAGTGATGCACACCGTTGGGCCGCAGCTTAAGAGAGGTGCCTCGCCTTCTGAGACTGAGAGGCGACAACTGTCGAAGTGCTATGAGTCGATTCTTGAAGCGCTGGAACTTTTACCGTGTGAGGAGGATGGTAGCAAGTCAGTTGCACTTTGCTGCATCTCAACAGGCTTGTTCGCATTTCCAGCGAAAGAGGCAGCTGAGATAGCAGTGTCAACCGTCACGTCTTTGCTTCAGGAGCATCCGTCGACGACGATTACAGATGTCATCTTCAACACGTTTACCGAATCGGACACCGAGATCTACTCGAAACTTCTTGGTCCTTCCCCGACAAAAACACTCACACTTACCAAGAGCCTTCCACACGGCTCTCTCAGCTTGGCGCGCGACTGGCTCACTTCAGCAGACGCTGTCCTCATCACAGCAGGTGCAGGTCTGTCAGCCGCAGAAGGCCTGGACTACCACTCTCGGGGCCTCTTCAAGCGGAACTTTCCGGGTTGTCTCAAGCTCGGTTTGACATCATTATACAGTGTCTTTGGTTTCAACGACTGGCCTTCGGAGGAGCATCGCTGGGGATATTTCTTCACCCATTTAAACATGGTGGCCAACTGGTCCAACACGCCGACTTACCAGACTTTGATTCCATGGCTGAAGAGTTTTGGGCAAGACGCTTTTGTGCGCACGTCAAATGCCGATGGACTATTCCTTGCAAATGGCTGGCCAAAAGAGCAACTTTCTACGCCGCAAGGCTCGTATGGGTATTTGCAGTGCCTGAATAACTGCAGAGTTGACGCTGTCGTGCCATCGGCTCCTCTTGTAGCTGATGCCATGCCTCACATCGATAAGGCGACGCAAAAGCTGTTAGATTCGAGCAAGATTCCGTTGTGTAGGTTCTGCGGCTCAAAGATGAGCATCTGCGTTCGAGCAGGTTCGTGGTTCAATCAGGCGCCTTTCAAAGAAGGCGAGGCTCAATGGAAAGCATGGAAATCTCGGGTTCTACGAGAAAAGAAGAATCTGGTGATTCTGGAACTCGGCGTCGGGATGAATACTCCGGGTGTTTTGCGATGGCCGAACGAAGATTTGGTGATGCGAAGTGACGGGCGAGTCAAGCTCATTCGCGTTGGCATGGGCCCAGAGGCGATGGTGCAATGGGAGCAGGAAGATGAGGGTCTGAGCACTTGTATTCAAGGCGATATCGGGCGCGCGATTCCTCTATTGCTAGAATGAAGCGCCAATCGCCATTCATTTATAGAAGAATAAATAGAAGCCATAAAAGAATGAAGATCACGACTGCGCCTCAAGACAACCCTATCTAAATGTCATGTCGTCTTTTAGCCCATTCACGCGTCATCAGCTGCAGCGCAAAAGAGGCGCATAACGCCAAGCGTGGGTACCACTGTAGTTGACCGGCATATCCGCGTGGCTGTGAAATTTACCGCCCCAGCCTTTCTACTAAAACCATCGCGCTCCTCAGCCCAGTAACCTCAACTTCAATAATTCCGGCCTTTTCGCACGATAATTCGACAAGTTACCACGGTATGGTAGTGTTATAGCAAAAAATGGGACTAGATGCCCTGAACAAGCTCGCGGCAGCTGGTGAGGCTGTTTATCAGAACCTCTCTAAAAAATGGTGATTTCCGAAAAGCTCCACAAGCGGAATCAAGTTACTGATTAAGAATAGGGACGAGAGAAAGCAACGACAGGCAGAAGACGCGTGGCTTGAGAAACACGCTGAAGAAATCCGTCAACGGAATGAATTTCTGTCTCTCGTCACGAGTAAAGTCACAGGCGATTCAGCCCTCGAAATGGCACCTCTAAAATGCAACCCGCGCGAAACTCAAAGAGCCGTCTTCCTCGTCACAACGCCCATCTCCTTTGGCGTACTTGAAGTCTCACAGTCAAGCTACAAATTATTAGCGAGACATGTCGGTATGAGTCTGAATAGCGTGAGTCACTGGGCGGTGTGCGTTATCGATAGAGGGCTTGGGAAGTGCTATTGCTACGATTTGATGAGCGATCGGTTGGAGTTGACGATGTTGGGGAAGAATTACTTCAGGGTGGCGGTCATCACAGAGGAGTTTGTTGAGACGTGGAGTTCGTGCTATTACATTGGCGAGACGACCAAGACGCATGAGGAGATTCAGGCGATAGGTAAGTCACACAAAACCGCAGTGTGACAAGCATTAACATTTGGTTAGGACAACATCACATCGGACTCAATCCTCGATATAAACTGCTGTCGAATAATTGCCAGCATCTGGTGGATAGTCTTGTCAAGGAGCTTTGCAACGGCAAAGTCATCAGTCAGGCAAAACTTGATGAGGAATTATCGCTCGCGTCGCCAAAGATTGCACGCGACTTGCTTATTGGGAGGATAAGGTCGAAGATGGAGGTTGGTGGCGAGAGTGAAGACAGTCCTTCCATAAAGGAGCATTTAGAGGCGATCAAAAGTCATTGGAGCGACAGAAAATAATTCATGATGATACCCAGGGTAGTTCGATGATCAGGCATTAAAATTGTTTGCCAGCGCTTTGGCATTAATAGAAGGTAGAAAAGGGAAAGAACAGAATAGAAATCGACTTATGAAATTAATGCCTACAAAAAATAAAGATCTCAGTTTTGTGGTGTTTTGTATTGTAAAGTTAATTAGTTATACTGGTGATGGTAATTACTGACGAGTGAACAGGAGGCGATAGCGACATGAGTGATTAAAGTTTGTTGTGCCTCCATATACTAAAACTTGCGGCTTTGCTGTCACCAATAGCTATTCCTCCGCTTCGGAGATCTCCCCGAATAGCTCAGCTGGAAGAGCGTTCGGCTGTAATTGTTAATCTGACACCGAAAGGTCACTTGTTCGATCCAGGTTTCGGGGAGCGCAAATTCCTTTTTGCATTTTTTGCCCTTTTATCCTACCAAGCATTAGTTTTTACCTAATACTTACAATTCTCATCTCATGTGTCATTCTCACAATCCATTTCCATTATGCTTCTTGTGTTATTCGTGTCACTTGGTATGTATCTGGATATTAGGCAAATAAGAGCAATACCCTCTGATGATGAGATCCAGTTAAATCAATTATTTTGAGGTGTCTCAAGTGCTGAGATCAGAATGTGCTGATACACGTCATCTTTTGATATGTGGAGGGAGGATGTGCGTAACGGTTAAGGTGGTTATCAGTCTCGAGATATCAGGCCTTTCGCTCCTCGCTGCCCGTTTATGACGGTTATCAATGCTATTATCATTCTGTAGACACGCCTGCCGCAATGCTAGCATATCTGCCACCAGAAATCCTTGAGAATATTTGCCACAAGGCATTTAACTTACTGATGTATATCAATACTGGGCTGATAATAATAGCTGGTCGGCATCGGCCTCCAACAGCTCTCGCTGACGGCAAAATGGCTACGCAAACTAACCCTTCGCCAACTTTGGCGCTCTGTAACTATTCACCCGTATCCCGTGAGTGAGCGGCATTATATAGGCCCTTATGGAACACCACAGCCTTGTCTCTAGTATACGAAATGAATTCGCTTTGATCTTGGTGTCGAGGCAGACCCGAAGCGATGTATCGATGCAAGTGACTGGCTTGGTTACATGGGCAACGGGATCGAGCAAGTTCCTCTTCATCAGTATACTTGGGAGGCCAGGGGCGATACTTTTGGGTTAGAGGGTGGAAAGCTTGTGAGGGTAAAGTTTGAGTGTCTTGCGCAGAGGGCTGTGATATTGCTTAATCGTTTCAACGACGGGCAACTCGAATCGCTCAGGTATAAGGTATACTTATCAGATTTCATTGCTAACAGATCCAAGCTGGAACTATGTATCGTGCATACCCTCTGAGATTCTCGAAATTTTGAGTCTCAAGCATCCCTCCATCAAGAGCCTTAGCTTCATCACAGACTTGTAGCAGATTCAACCGTTGGAGTCGAACATCTGACATACATATCTCGACGTTTCGTAACCTTCGACGACTCAGCTGGAAAGCACCTATGGGTTGTCACTTCGACAATATCGCTAGCCTTATCAAGGCTAATGCGAGGCATTTGGAGGAGCTGGAATTGGAGCTGGAGGGCTGGTCCCCAGATCGAGAGAGCCTTGAGTCCACTAGCAGTATATCAGGTGTGTTGCAGTTGAGGCTTGTGGCTGAGAGCTTAGATCAACAAACGTGTTGTCATGACACAAGCAACTGAGCAACAGATATAGAACAGAACTAAATTGTCATGTAGGACCTCAATGGAATGAAAAAGTAACAAGAAAGTCTCACACGAGTTTCATCACGCAATCCACTCCATGTGTCGCAACAAATCCCTCCGAGTATTCCTGATCCGGGCATTGAATCACGATGCCTATTTTCTCGTACGTGCCGTCTGTAGGCTCTTTGCTCGAATGAACCATTTGGCTGTCGCTACCATTAACTCCATGTAATCCTCTAAGGACCAACGAGAAGGTTTGTCTGGTTGTGTGCCTTCGTTTTTCATCATTGAACTTTGGCTCCTGGCACAAGTGTAGGAAATATATCGTAGTTCCCATGGGCACACAACTTGGACCTTCTCTCCCTAGGTCATAGTCTGGTGCGAAGACCAGACTTCTGGGTTCGTTGATTGCCAGATAAAGCTGCCTTTGGCTCAAAATATCTCGAGCTTGGCAGAAATCATGGGCCCAACAAGTACCATATGCGCAGCACTCAGTTGCGCAGTCTCATCTTGTCCCACAGGGGTAATCTCAGCTTCCATAAACCGTGTCCTATGCTCTAGGAATTCCATATCCTGGATGTATTTACCGTCCAGGAATGTCCGCCGGTTCGGAAATTTCACCGGCACCGCAATAGATGCCCACGACCACGATGGAGCGTTCCACTCCTTGGGCCTGGCTTTCGCCCCATCACACGAAATCCATGCTAGATCTTCCAACACGCTGTCTTCCCACACACCAGCAAGGTATCTATCGCTTCTGTGTCGTTTCATGTCTCTTACTACACCTGATATCGCTGCAAGGGCATCTTTCCGATATGTCAAGGTAGTCTTGGTGTAGTGTTCCACGATACTTCTACATTCTGGCTGGACATCCTTTCCGCTCTTGGCTTACGCCATTCTCCTTGTGTACCCGCCTTTTGTGTGCGTCCACCTCGGCTCTGACTCATAAGTCTTTGTCTCTCCAATGCATTCACAAGCGCAGCTCTCGTTACACTCCCAAGCCATCTCCACATCTCCTAGATGTAGTATTCTGGGAGATAACAGTCTTTCCTGAAAACCCCATCCTCGAGATAAGAGAGGGAAATTGCCTTTCGTAAAGTCACTATCCGGTGAAACCGTTGATGAGAAGAAGTGTGGGATCGTTTGTCGAACATATACATGTCGGACCTCTCCGTTTTGCGCTTCATACTCCATTCTCGAGGCGATGAACTTGGATGGGCTGGTAGAAAAGTAGCCATCATTTGGATTCCGCGACTTTGTAGCTGCGATAGTGACGTAGGCATTTCGAAATATCTGTGCCATGAGCGAGGCCTGTTGCGGCCAGTCATCCTCATTGTCTTGAACAATACATAGTGAGTCGATCCAGATGTAGCGTACACCCAATTTGCGTGTAAGCTGAATGGCGTCTCGATATCCTTGGGGAAGAATATCCCACGGTATTCTACGGAGATATCTGTGGTATCTATTTCGAAGCAACCGAATGTCAATAGTACCGCCCCAGCAATAGCTCAGACATACGTAACGATCTTGCTGACCCAGGGAGGACACGAGCTTGATATCAGTGTCAAGCTCTGCAGTACCGGGCGGGCCAAGGTCCAGGACTCGAGGGGGTAGCTTGGCAACATTGGATTCCTTGCACAGCCGATGATTTTGAAAGCAATGGTCGAGTTGGTTTCGAAACCATTCAAACGCAGCGTCTGACGATGTGTCGCCAGAGATCTCAGCCGCCACGCCAACTGAATCCCACGATGTAGGGGACCCTATGCACATCAGCAACTCTTACGCTTTGTCTTAGATCGATATCAGGATGACTCACCATGAAGGCCGAAGAAGTTCAACTCGTCCACCAACTTATTAGGCACATCCCTTGCGTCTGTAAACAGATGCATCAAATCTCCTCCTCCATCTAAAAAGACACTCACTCCCAGCGCGCCTGGCATCGCCGCCGACCTAACATTAGTTTGTATAAACTGTCTCCCTGCGCAGCCTGTATTCCAGTCCTTCATAACCATTCATCTTCCGCTCCGAAATGATTTTTCGTTCTTTGAATACAGTCGTATGCCTGCGGCCAAGATGCAGCATGATGGACACCCTGCTTTAGCTGACATTTCCATCTCATGTAAATATGACATAATCCCACGCATATCGTCACATCTGGTACATCTTCCTTCTCAATCCATCGAGACACGTGGCTTGTGAAGGCCGAGATTTGTGAGAGCAGACGAGATGCGTCCCTTGAGCGAACCAGATATCGCGTAGGCGTAGAGCCAGATTTCGTAGGCCGAGGATATCGAACTTTCCGAGTTTCTCAAATATCTCTTCAATTGAGTCGACATCACTCAAGTCGGAATCTGAGTCATTGAAGTCGTTGTGAATATATTGGATCCAGTTGCTGTCGTCTGAGCTGACAACAGCTCTGACTGACTCAAGGTGAAGCTCAAGAGGCATACTTGATGTGAGACTAAACGATCTAGTCGTTTGTCGTACGTCAGTATTTACTAACGCGACGACACCTAGAATATATATCATTTGATATGGCATGCCCTTGTCCACCAGGACGCCTCACCATCGCCATAAGCGACCAAATCTGTCTTCGGCCTCTTGGCACAACCTTAAGTGGATAAATTGTCTCAGCTGAGGCTGACTGGCCTTCTCATTATTGAACATTGTTACGCACTTCGTAAAACTTTGCCTTTATGCGATGGTAACTCGCGCTTAGTCCTCGCAGTTCTGGTAAGTAACCAAATAATGATTTGGTGGTTTCACTTTAGTACGATATCAAAGCCTCAAAAGCTCTGCTTACTGCATCTACAACCTAACGGCCCTCTGCAGCGCAGTCAATCTCCACCAGACTTTGATAGCCAGCTCAAAGCTCTGCGGCAAATCAGAATCCATCAGGGCTGAATAAAGAAACATGGTCCATAGCAATAATTTCAGGGTTGGCGGCACGACGAATCAAATCAAATGACTTAGCGCCAGGATGTTTACCTCAACTTTGGTGATTCAATTTTAGCAATCCAACGCGGAGTATCCTTTGTAGCTACTTTGTATCTGCCTGTCAAATTCAAGGCGTGTAGCATGACCAAAGTTTGGGAACAAATGGATGTGACACAATCACCCTTATAATGACCGATAGTGCAGTTCGTCCTTTCCGGATTACTGTTATCCATCTCTCAACTTCTAATGACTACGATTTACCTAGAGTAACAGTCAATTGGATCTAAGATGTCGGAGTTTGGTGAAGCACCGTTAGCCTCTGCCTAGGTTCTGGCGTTGTGACCGTCCCTGATCATCAGCGGTGAGGATACTTTCCCGGGCATGATTACCTAACTCCTCTGCAAGAAAGCTTCCGAGGGTTTTGCGAACTGGACCTTTAGCTCGAATGGGGTTCAGTCCCTGGAATATATTGTTAGTGGGTACCGCTCTCATGGGAGTAGGTACTCCGCTAACAACGTTTTGAAATGCAGAGCGGTAGGGGCGGAAAGAAGATACCTGTCATGCTATCAGCCAGGAGCCGGGAGGGCCGGAGTGGCGAGATGTCAAGAGCAGATTGGAAGTGCACTGGCGGCTTGTCCGGTTGAGAACATTGTTCCCGAGTACAACTAGTGGTTCTTGTTCTTTCAAATGATTCATTGCTGGCTTCAATCCAGATGTGCTATTTGCAGTTGAGATCCGTGGCTGAGAACCTACCAGAACAGAGCTTGCAATCTTCAATAAAGCCCACGGACATCTTCCGAGACAAGCCTCAATCCCCGCAGAGCTCTAGCTTGCGCTTGTAGTTCAGCTGTACTTTTAAACAGTGCTTAAGTATAGTCTAGACGAGAACGAGCACACGACCCATCCTACCTAATGACAAGAAGGCGTATTGAAGTTGCAAGCCTCTATGCTATTTGATAGCTGCCTCCTTGGGAAGAAAAGTGGCAAAGGAGAATTAATAACATGTTAAAATATACGTGCATATATCAAGTGCAAGAAAGTAGAACGATTTACTGTAAATCCCTGCCGCCAAGAACTCGGTCCAAGACCTGCCAAACATTAGCCAACTATTCCTCGTTCCGCGCTTCGTTTAATTACCAGCATTAGACTTTAATCAACACGCAAGCTCAAGTCTGTGCGCATGGGACTCCCTTGGTAAGATAACACATCCTATATTCGGATTGCTCGGCCCTCGCATTAGCGTGCTCATTCGTGGCGTTGTCCGTTAACCTCTACGGATAGATACAATAGATAGCAAGCTGTTCTCTATGGCGCCCGTAGACTTCATAGGCCCACGGACTAAAATCACGGGGAAACCCTGCTTAGAATCGAGGCAAGCTTTTGGGCTAAGCAGGGTTCCCCGCGCTCGACCCCGTGGGTTAGCAGCTTAGGTCCGCGGGGCCGAGGTTGCGCCAAGACAGAAACGGGGATATACTCCGTGGTCGCAACCCGCTACTTCTACTGGAATCTGGAGACTCTTGCTGCTCTAGATGTATCGGAAAGGCCACAGCGATCAGAGAAAGAGGGTAGGTGAACCAAGATGTTCAGTTCTGAGACTCTTTCTACATTGCTGAAGCACCATACATTGAAGTCAAGCCTACTTGCTTATCTCACCTCAATATTAAGCATCATTCTTAAAAAAAAGAACAAAGTTGCGATTGGCAGATCGAACGACGTGGCTTTCCTGCAAGTGTGGGTTCCATCTCCCGATGCTAGACTAGATTCGTGTTAAAGGTGCCGAAGACCCGATCACAAATGACTCGTAAGGGTCATTTGCCATCACAGAAACTCTGGAAACTATCTCTCTCCCTGGCTCCTTATCAATTCCTGTCGATTAAATCAAGTCTAGACTCTCAATAGCGTATCCTGACCCCTCGTTTGACGACAGGATGCCTCGGCACCTTGATCGGAGCAGTCTGTATAAGTAGGATAAACAGTCGATCAGTGTAACATAACAATATCCAATTTAAATAACTCCTTTCCCTACTTCACTTAGCAATTCAACTCCCCTTCACTAGATATTCTATTGCAGACATCGCCATGGGTCCGACGCAATTGGACGCCAGTGGGCAGAACTCTGAGAGCGAGAAGCCTACCCATGTAGAGACTGAACATGCTGCCGTTGCATATCAGGAGAAGAACGCCTTCCAGGCTCATGCGGATGAGTCGGGTGAGGGTCAAAATGTAAAGGTATACACACCACGAGCCCAGATATTCGAGGATACTAACACTCGTATCTCAGATGACAAAAAGACGATTCATGGCCCTCGTTTCGCAAGCGTTTCTCTGGACGGGCTCCCAGATCCCAGTCTATCTATTCGGAGGCGTCCCGCCCTACATCTATGCTGATATCGGAGGACACGATCGTTGGACCTGGTTTGTTCTAGCCAACCTTCTGTCGCTAGCAGCTGTCTGTCCGTTTGTGGGATCTCTATCAGATATGTTCGGTCGTCGATATGTTGCCCTCTCCGGCGCATCGTTTATCGTCCTTGGAATGATCGTCTGCTCTACCGCACACACTATGAACGTCTTTATCGGTACGCCTTCCATCTTTTCTCTTACAGATCAAAGCTAACTAGTAACTTAGGTGGAATGGTCTTGGCGGGTATCGGAGCTGGTATCAACGAACTCACCGCTCTAGCAGCAACATCTGAGATGGCACCAACTGCCCAGCGTGGCAAGTACGTCTCCATCCTGATCTTCACAATCGTACCCTTCTGTCCCTCTGTTCTCTGGGCACAGCTCATCGCTGCACACTCGACATGGCGATACATCGGTCTGTTCTGTGCTCTCTGGGCCTTTGTCGGTCTTGTTTTGACAGCGGTGTTCTACTTCCCACCGCCTCGCGCCAACTCAGAGGGCCTGACGCGAGGAGAAATCTTGAAGCGCATTGATTTCGTCGGTGGTTTTCTCAGCATTGCTGGCATGATCTTGTTCATGGCTGGACTGCAGTGGGGTGGATATATGTATCCCTGGAAGTCGGCCCATGTCCTTGTTCCTCTGATTCTTGGAGCGGCTTTGGTGGTTCTTTTTGTCGTCTGGGAGGGCTTCTTTGCGCCGTATCCCATGTTTCCCCGCCGTATCAACCAGGCACCGAGGATTCTTACCCTGACACTCATCATCACCTTCATCTCTGGCGCCAACTTCTTTTCCATCCTCATGTTTTGGCCTACGCAGGCTTTCAACGTGTACGGCCATGACCCTGTGCAAGTCGGAATCAGAGGCATTCCTGTTGGCTTCAGCATCATGGCCGGTGCATGCATTGTCCTCTGGCTCCTTTCTGTGTTCAGAGGTGCAAACAGATCACTCATGGTTATCTCGAGTATCCTGATGACAGCTGGATGTGGCGCCATGTCTGTTGCAAGACCCGACAACATGTCCACCCTATGGGGAATTCTCGTCCTGGCCGGTCTGGGTATCGGGGGAATCGTCGTCCCAGCTAGCATCATCACAACCATCATCTGCCCCGATGATCTTATCGCGACTATCGCAGCCCTTACTCTAAGCATCCGCGTCATTGGCGGCAGCATCGGTTACACCATTTACTACAATGTCCTTATCGCCAAGTTCACACCTGCTGCTATTCACTACATCGGCGGTGCCATGGTGAAGTATGGCAACATCACCTCAACCGAAGTCATCGGGGAGGTCATCGGGCTGACCGGTATTTCCTTACTTGACGAGATTGCTGAGGTACCAGGTATCAAGGGAAATGAGGCGTTGTATAAGATTGTGATCCAGGCTGGCCAGATTGCTTATGCTGAGGCATACAAGTGGGTGTATTATGTGAGCATTGCCTTTGGTGCAGTTTCAGTCCTTGCTTCTCTTTTCTTGGGAGATATTGGGAAGTATATGGATGATCACGTCGCTGTGGTGATGTAAAGTGTTACATCTACAGAGACATGGTACTATAAGCCATGACAAAAAGTGGCATAGTTAACATAGTTGATGAAGAATATGACCATAATTCATTTAATTTGAACTCGGGAAGAGCACCAAATTTTATCTACATAAACAGAGCAAAGCTCTTCAAGAATGAGATTATTGGTCGTGGCTTATAACATGTGATTTCAGCTCTGACATCTAGCGCTGTGCATTTCCAAATCCAGCATATTGCTTATAGCTGAAGTAATCCTCGCCACACCATCCGCATGCTTACCTTCCCTCTTTAGCTTCTTACATAGCCCTTTTTAGAACATCAGCATGACAGTCAGGTAGTTGAGAGGTAAGCCAGGACAGGGATGTGAGGCTATGCTTCTGTGGCTTGAATATCATACGAGAACGGGCCAGCTGAGGATGCGCGATTTGCAAATCATGCAGTCTTGTTTCATAGATGCCCGGCTTCATCCGAAATATTTGTTGAAATTTTATATAGCTCAACGAATGTGGCTAGACGGAGGGGAGTGCGCATAAGCTATGAAGTGAGTTGTATTTGAGGAAAGATATTGGTCAGTCTAGTTTGGCTGATGTTCTAGACTTCCATTAAGAGATCTTGCATACTGCAAATGGTAGCGTAGCGTAGCAGAGACCAGAGCGGGAAAGAATTAGGTTTATGCTTAATTATGCAAGCAACTATGCAGGAAGATTGGGCTTCCTACTTACATACTTACAGAATAGATTCCAGATAGTCTCTTACACGCTGCAGCCCTTGAGAAGCTACTAAATTCTTCAGTTCCTAAGTAATTCTATTCCCCTACTTCTTTAGATACTTAGCCAAAGATTTGTTGATAAACTCCCTCCCCGCCTCATAAAGCTTCATTCTCTGCGTCTCAAACCCATCCTCCCTAAACAAACTCTCCCCCGGCCCAACAGCAAACTGCTCATCACCCCTAACAAGCCCCTCAATCATCCTCTCCGTAAACTCACCAAGCGGCATTCCAATCTCTCCACCGTTCACCAAATCAGGCTGATGCTTCTCATCATGCAACTCCGTCTGAACAGCTGGCGGAAAAACTTCAACCATGCGGATATTAGCAACTCCACTGGCTTTGAGTTGCTCTCGAACGTTGAGGATGAATGTGTGAAGCGCGGACTTGGATGCATTGTAGTTTGGTGTTCGGATCATAGAGGGGATTAGACCGAGCGTGGCGCTGATGTAGATTAGATGGCCTTGGGGCTGTTTCTTGAGATGAGGGAGGAATGCTGCGGTGAGATGCACGGTAGATGTGTAATTGGTGGTAAGTTCGTCGCCAAGAACAGATAGGTCCAGGGTTTCAGGATTCGCAAAGTCAAATCCTCGTTGGATACCTGAACTAAACACGATAGAGTCCAAATCTGGATCAGACTGGGTGATAGAATTCGCAAACCTTTTGATTCCTTTCAAGTCCGTGACGTCAAACACAACAGCCCTTGCACTATCCTCTCCATATTTCTTGACAAACTCCTCGAGCTTATCACTCCGTCTACCGACGACAATGACCTTTGTCCCTGTGGCTATGAGCTTGGCGGCAAGGGCCTCTCCAATACCGGACGAGGCACCGAGCACGAGGGTCTTTTGGTACAAGGGAGCCATGTCAAGATTGAGTTTCGAAGGATCGTGAGATGAGATGGAAGGGGAAATGACAAATGACAAGCTTGCGTATGTCGTATCAACTGCCGTGATTGGTAATGCTAGACGAGGGATAAAGTTGGATAAGAAGCCAAATTGTCGGTAAGTTGAGGCTAGACTGGGTTGCGCAGGATAGGAAGGAGACTATAAGAGAGCTTAATACTCAAGTCTTGGCAGATGTGATAGAGTTTGGGATAAGATTGTACTGTAAGTGAGGTTGAGCGGATTTATCGTCGTCGTCATGATTCCATTGGGTTCTGTTATCGCGAATCCACTATCGCCAAGTCACCTGACTCGATCAGTACGGAAAACTTAAGCTTATTCATGATCCTTTCCCAAACTCCATAATTGAGAGATTTCAGAAAATGAAATTACCATTCTCCACGCCCTCGAGTCATTCTCAAGCCACAGGTCGAAGCCATGTGTCAGATTACAGCCAATGCACTGCCAAGGAGTCCAGAACCTCTGCCCCGTCTGAGCCCCCCCAGACCCTTACCCTTACCCCCTGGCGCTTGGCAACGGCTTTCTCTGGAGGTTTTGTTCCAGCCAGTGAAGTCTCGCTCTTCATCTCCATGGATAATGTCCAGTTTAATGCGCTTACTCCGCGGGGCTTTGCGGGCGTAGACAATAACATGGCACACGTCATTTGATCATCCAGAGATACGATACTCGGGGTGAAGACCGATAAACAACTAGAATTTACGAGTGCAACGCTATCAAGGACGGCAGTTCTGACGCATTGTTCTGGTCAAAAGCATAGTTAATTCATGCAGACTAACGGCAAGTTCAGGGTCTCCTCTAACCCCAAATGCGCAGTGCCCCAAGTTTCAACGGGACACTCGGACATAACTTAACAGGGTATACCCGGCGACGCTTATTTCATTTTATTCAGCAATATTGATTACCGCCCAAGCAATGATGAATAAACACACCCGTTTTAGATCCACCGCCCCCGGCTTGGCCGGTAAGAGTAATTGTGGCGTGACTTTGGCGGCAGTCAGCTAGCTACCGTTCCAGTTGATGTAAGCCCCAGCCTGTAGACCCCTGGATCATAACCCTGGGTTTATATTACCTGTCGGGGATTGTAGGAATGAGGATGAAGGAATACTTAAATGCATAGTGTTTCTCGGTTTCATGCGTTTGAGATCTGTAGAAGCTTGTTTTTTACCTTATCTTCGAGTTTCATAAGTTTCCCCAGCCTTTGGCATATATAATACCATTAAATATGACTTCTTGGATATCTTTGTTAGCTGTTCTGGCTGCCTGTGCGCCGCAGGTCCAGGCCTCGTGTGCGTATGGAACCCATCTCCATAGGAGAGCTGATGTTATCCATGCTCCCAAGTTTGGATACTCTGCTGCCAATGTACGCCACCCGATCCCCTTGGACTTCTTCTTCAGTCTCTCTTATACAGTTAGAGCTTTAGAGACCTCGATACAGTACTGACTTTATACAACAGGGCCCAGCAAACTGGTACAACTTAGACCCCAAGGCTAACGAACTATGCGCAACCGGCCACCACCAATCCCCCATCAACCTCGCCGACGGCTCATTCAACATCATCCCTGCCTCAGGCCTAGACATCGAGATCCCCAACTTCACCAAGGGCGCTGAGTTCGAGAACTTGGGAAGCACCGTGGAAGTAGTCACCGAAGGACTCGGCGGTAAAATCACCATCGAAAACACGACATACCACCTGAAGCAATTCCACTTCCATCTGCCCAGCGAGCACATCGACAACGGCACCAGTCTAGCCATGGAGATGCACATGGTTCACTCCAGTGAAGACGGCAAACTCGCTGTCATCGGTGTTTTCATCGACCTCGACGACGGAGCGGCCGATTCGTATAAATTTAGGGAGACGCGCAAGGACAAGACAGACACCCCTGCTACGAAATCCACTGTCGTTACCACCGTGCTGAACTCGGTGGATAAGATTGCGACCCTGGGACAAACCACTCACATCAAGTCTCTCAAAATGTCCGAGATTGTGTCGCTTCTCAACGAGGGCGATTTCCAATCGTAAGTTCTACTAAGCATGCCAAGAATAAAAGTAATGCCCGCTGACGGTTCTGGTTGTCTTAGATACTCGGGCTCGCTTACTACACCGCCCTGTAGTGAGAATGTCAAGTGGCTCGTCTCCACTCGGAAGGTGTCTATTCCTACGCGAACTTATTTGAAGGCCCGATCTGTCATCGGCTACAACGCTCGCTTCCCTCAGAATGTTCCAGGGGAGGAGAATATCTTGAGCTTGGTCGCTGACAAGATTGAGCACCACGATGACTAAATTGTGCTATGTAACTTTTACTATGGTGGTTGTTTATTTGGAGTAGAGTAGAGGAGCCACTTTTATGAAGTTGGCAAAGTAACGTATGGGAGGCAAAGTGAGCGATTATTCAGATGTATCAATATTAGAAGGCGATATAAACGCAAGCATAAGCATAATACTACGATCAATTTCCGATTCAACCACGTTTCTCCGATGCTAAAGTGTTATCGCCGAGCCCTTGGCTTCGGTACTCTATCTCCAATGTAACTTAAAATCCTCATCGAGAACGAGAACGAGAACGTTGCAGCCAAATTGGAAAATGTCGTCGGTTTCGACGTCAGTGCCCCCATATCTTGGCATCCAACGTCTGGAGAACGTGGGGAACCGTCTGATTTTCTGTGTTTACCCCTGGCTAGCTCAAGAGTTGGTGCTGCTGATCTTCTCCCCACCTGTTTGCCTAGGTTCGATGGTGCTAAAGCCACCCACTGTCAAGTTTGTGCGACTATCATTTCTCTTGGCGATGAGTTTTCGGGATGAGGATGGAGTTGTGAGGACTTACAGTAGCATTGAGGGATTTGTGTTCGAGTGAAAAGGATCTTGTGAGCGGTTATTAGAGTTTGGAGTCTGATGTTGTGGATATTACACCGAAACGCCAGAATTTCTTCGTGCTTGGTTGGGGCTGTCGTGGACAAAGTCTATTTCTTCGTGCTATCCCCGATGACCAGGATATCCTTGGACATGCAGTAGCTGCTGACAAGAAGGACACCAGAATATCTCGAGATTTATTGGCTCGTCTATCAGTCCACGGCATCGGTAGTGTAACACATATTCGACAACTATCAATCAATCTTTCATTGTCTCGCTCAAACTCTATCTCATGCGTAATTCCTCCTAGCAAGCTATATAAAAAAATTTAAAAAAAAGTACAAATTACCAAAACTCTTTCTTCTGTCATACTGTCCTCGCTATCAAATTGACCTAAGCCGTGCTGGTCATTGGTCGTCGTCTATAAGGATCATGATGGATGTGCAAATCAGCCGGGTACCAACTCAATGCCAGCGCCATAACCATAGCCATGAGGAGAATATCAAAGACATAAATCGGCCATTCATGCGCCTGCAAATATCCATCGTCCTCAAGCCCAAACTCGACTAGCCGGAACACATTTCGGAACAGAATCAGCATTGCACAGGTATATAGCACACCGAGCATTGCAACCAAGTAGAGTCTCGGATTAATCGCCCCAATAAGTCCTCTTTTCGCGAGTCGCGCATGAAATACTCCCGCACAAATAAGGAAGATGACCAAAATGACAACCTGGAGAGCCAGTCCAGCCAGAATAACATTCTCTCCACTGTTCTGATCAGCGGTGTTATTAGCGTTGACGAGCATTCCTGCGCCGCAAGCCTGAACGACGAAGCACAAGACATCAGCTATTACAAAGAACTTGGAAAGCCAGGCTGTTCGAATAATGGAAAGGTCTGTGTGCTCGGTAGCGCGGATGATTCGGCCGAGGAACATGTAGATTGCTGCGGAGAAGAAGATGGGCGCCAGGAGGATCAGGAGTGTTTGCGTGCCGTACGCTCCTTGGTCTCGTAGATGGTCGGTCGAGTATATCCTCGCGCCGAGACCCGCAACCTCAGCTATGAAATAAGTGTCAGAAGAAAGGTCCATAGTGTTTGAGTGAGTTGGGACGTACAGAGTCCTCCAATGACAAGGACGAAACAGAAATATTTTCGATGGCGAAAGACATATGCTAGGTGAACAAAACTAAAGACTGCAAAGACTACGCAAGAGACAAGCGCCAATATTTTTGAGGGTCGGTAAAACTCGTATACGTTATCAGCTGTGGTTGCCATGGTTGATATGAACACAAAACCAAAGGTTGAAAGAGAGACTTGGGCTGAGAGCGTATATCACCACAGAGAACTTGGTGGTTGGGAGGAAGAGAGAGAGAGAGAAGAAGAGAGATTTTGAAAGCGTTTCGAGGGAAGTGCGTGGTTTGAGAGCCTTGGAGAGCTCGGGAACTTCCATACTATGACGGTGCGGTAACTCACGCGTGTTGGTGTACTGGGATAGATGATTGGCTTTGTTTTTTCGTGGCATGGCTTGGACAGCGGGTAGGACGAGCAGGATCAAGATACAGCCTAAGGCCAGAACGGTTCTAGAAAGATGGAAGGAAAATTGATGGATAGAATCCCCTCAGGACTTTAGCTTAGTTATAAATTTTCAGATTAAATTTAATACTTTCTACCCTTCTATTTGATATCATTGAACTGATCACTTGATCTCCTGCCTGATGGTGAAGTATGTCCTAATTGAACTTAACTGGCTGTTTGCGCTTAGTTTGCAATTGGGACTGTTGGAAGGTTGTCTTTTGCTATCTTTTCTTTGTTGTTTTCTTTGTTGTTGCCCTTCACCTTCAAACTGTGTTCCCAGCCTAATGCTTAACCTTATAGGCAGCAGTCGTCCCCATAGTCAACCTGTGACGGATCGAGCCAGTGCCAGCCAGTGCAACGCAAGAGTCGATTAGATCAGGGCCTAAGCTTCCATTCATCATACCTACTACAGTGAATGCTATGTTAAGGGAGAACATAAATCACCACCCCTCCTTCTCACAAGGCGTACAATTTTGAACTCACACATCAACAACCGCCGCCTCATTTTGAAATCACATATCAACAACCACCGCCTCAGTTGCCGCGCGCGCAACATGACAACAGACAGCGCACAGCATCAGCTGCAGCGGGAGTACACGAGTCCCAGCTATGCATATGAAAGTGTAGCAGACACTTCAGACACAGAAGATGATGATCCAGAGGTGAGTGAGCGATGGATGTCGAGCGCCGACAAAGCAAGCTAACAGGAACTCCAGAGTGATACGGAAGAACACAGCCTACTATGCGATAGTGAACGGCATGACTCGGAAGCAGAAGAGTACGACTCCGATGACTTCGATATGCACAGCGATCCTGTGCTAAGTAACAATGAAGGATCTCCAAGAGTCCCCTGAGCACGCGTTGTATGTTTTGACGGGCAAAAAGGTACCAAAGGCAAAACAGGCCGAGGAAATAGTTGTGAACCCATCGTCATTCCCGAAGTGCGACAGTTGCTTCCGGAGGAACAACACCTGTTGCGGAGGAAGCCCTTGCCAACACTGCCACAAAACTTCAAAAGTTTGCATTGATGTGACGGAAGCATCTTTGTTGGCCCACCCTGATCGAGTCAAGAGTGTGCTTCGACACCATGCTTCGCGCTCAGTACCTACTAGTGTTGTCCCTTGCCGCTATTGCGCGTTGGCGGGACGCGTCTGTCGACGCTCAGACTTGACGAAGAGTTGTGAAAATTGCATTCGCTACGATCGGCGATGCAATAACGATTTGAAAGGGGTAAAGCCGAGGGGCGTGTACAGAACAACCGATAAAGGTAATGATGAAAACGGTGATGGACAAGAGTCACAGAACGGCGGGACCTCTGGGCTGATTGTTTGACAAACTCATGAGGGCGAGTTGCAGTTTGTTCATAGATGTTAGTTTATATTCTTCGTACCCTTACATCCATCGCCTTCCCAGACTCTTTCCACTCTTCTTGGTGACCAGCTCCTGTCTCAATCTTTAGGCCACGATCCCTCCATCATCTAATCCTTGTGCTGCCCCATCCAGCTTCTCTTGATGCTCTCTCTTCCGCCGCAACAGCCTCTCCAATTTCGATGCTGTGTTGAAAACTCCCATGGTCGCAGCTCCGCAGTTCTTGCATGTCGGATCCTTCCTATACCTCTTGAGAGCACATGCCTCGCAGAAATAATGGCCACATCGAGTGACGACAGGTTGCTTGTAAGGCTTTTCGCAGATAATGCATACAAAGGGGATCTTGCCGAGCATTTCCATATCAGCCTCATCCTCCACAGTATCTGCTTTTTTGCGACTACCGTTGATCTTCTTGCTCTTTACCACGTCTTCCCATTCTTTATCAAGCTGCCATCCTTGCTTAATGTCTTCCCTCACGTGACTGTAGATGCACGCGTCTCCGTAGCCACAGAAACCGGTCTTGTTGTAATCTTTGCAGACGTCGGGTTTAAAATCGAAGGTAGTTGTGATGCGCACATTAGAGGCGGCACGAGCGGGGCCCTTGGTTGTCGGTTGATCATACCAGTCCTTCCGCTTTGTGGCATCGTTTGTGTCCGATAGTGGCACTTCACGATTCGCGCGAAAGGATGTAGGGCCGTGATCTTGATCGGGATTGCGTTGACTCGTCGATGATGCTGAGATTGCTCCCTTCTTGTTGCGCTTGATTCGAGGTCGGTCTCCAGCGTCGCGGTCGTCATCTGAAGAAGAGGAAGAGGAATCGCGAGAGTCGCCATGCGCTGGCAAGGTGCTAGCAGGTCGCTTTCTCACGTTGTCCTTGGCTCGTCGGCTCCTTTGTTTGAAAGCGATGGGGGCGGGTATCGCTGTTTCAGTAGTGGATGATTCAGCCATGGCGCCGCGTCGATCGGGAGCTCGATAGAAGTGGCGGGCTTTGCTGTTGATATCAGGAGTTGATGCGCTGGGTCACTGATTGAGGTGATCAAGGTTGATAAATTGGCCCAAAGGCGAAAGGCTGCGAGGTTGAACGAAACATGGCGCCAGCTCCATAATTTATGATGAGTCAGCCGGCTTGGGTCGGTCTACAGCAGCTAAGTTCCTGTGGCGATAGAAGCTCTCAGCCACAAGTCTCCAGCAGCTTCCATCGAAGGCAGTTTTGTCATACTGACCTCGTTGGTCGATTGATACTTGAAGCTTATGACGTCTGAACAAGACATATCAAGCCAACACACTGGGAAATCCCAATTAACTTCAGTTTTTGGAAGATAATGTACACATAGCCTTAACAAAGATAAGTCTCCTAATTAAAAACAGAATAATATGCTTTTGTACTGACCTCATTGGCTCAGCAAACGCCGAAAGCTTAAGGGCAACATCAGAGCATTATCGCAGCTGACCTTGACCATCGCTACCAAGTTCCTTTTTTTTTCGTGATATGTTAATATGTACTTCACAATGATGGGTGCGGCATGTTCGCACAACCACAATTGCAATTGCAATGAATTAGCCAGCCAAGTCAATCCGAAATCGGCCTTCCCGCGCGTCCCATTCCCCTCAATCGCGACAGAAGTCGCTCGGCCATATCGACATGCTCGGCTTCCGGTGATCCTCACTAATAAACAACATTGTGTGGTGCATGAGATTGATCGCTCAGTCATGCCGATAATGCGTCTCGGATCTACCAACAACTCGCGCGCTTCTCCCCGTCGCGTCCAACACAGCACCATGATCCTCAGGCGCGACGTTGAATCGAGAAGGGCCGCGAGGTCAAGACAAGGGCGCACATGTAAGTAGCTTATCAAGCATCTGTATTTGAACAAATCTATCAGAATGCTGCCTTTCATTGGGTATCTCCCATCAAGGTCTTGACAATCCCTCAATCCTGATGGGACGCGTTCAACTCCATTCTCCAACAAAAGAACAATCACAAACAAAAAAGTATTCCTCGCTCGCCAGTCGAGTTTCTTGTACATGTTTACAACCAACGCCATACTTAAAATCGCTCAATCAAAACACATCCATCCAAACGTTCCAACTGCACTCGCAAGTACCAGGAACGTCAGGATACCCGCTCCCGCCCGATCCGCAGTCGTGATGGGTTCCGGCTCCGGATTATCATGCGAATCCTCACCGGCCTTGGGATCACCCTTCGAGATACCACCCGTACTATTCGTCGCAGGCGGTTCGGCATCGCCAATCAGTAAACTTGACACCGCAGCTAGCACGTTCATCTGCTCGCCTGCACCGCTAGTTTCGTCAACAGCAGGGTCCACGAATTCGCCGCCACTCCAGTAGAAACCGCATTTGCGACCGGAATCTCCGCCGGTGCATTGCTTAACCGCTGCTTCGGTGGATGTCTGCAGCACGGGGAGGATGCGCTCCGCCGTGAAGGGCGCGACTTGTGTTGTCACCGCGAGCCAGCGGTGCACGTAGCCCTTGAAGGATAACATGTCGGTCGAGCAGGCGCCCTTGCGGCCCTCGCAGGGGACTTCGTACATGATGTCCTTGGGGAAGAAAGTCTTGAGCGTGGCGTCGAGGAGCTTGTCGATGCGGTCCTCCCAAACAGTGGAACCGTTGGTCTGCGATTGTAAGTGAATGTTGCAGTGGAGAGGTGAGTAGACTTACAAAGTTGTACATAAAGGCAGCGCCTTGGATGAGAATGGCGGCGTTGTAGGAAAAGGTGGCCTTGTTGATGTCGGTACAGTTCTTGCCGACGTGTCCACCATCGTAGACCAGCCACTTTTCGTGATCGATGTAGTTGACGCCCCAGAGCCACTCCCACGTCTCTTCAGCGTGTTTCGCATACGTTTCATTTCCAGTGTATCGCGCAAGACGAGCCCCGATGTTGAAGAAGCATCCGTTAGCAATGGCTGCAAAGGTTAGCTACACCTCCCCAACATTCAATCCCGGGACAAACGCACTGTTCTTGTAATCGTATCCAGAGTTGGTAAAGGGAATCTGCCATCGCATTCCACCGTTGCACTCGTCATCGTGTCGCTCGGGCTTGGCCTGTGTCGTCCATACGGCCTGTGCGAGGGCGAGCCATTGGGGTTTGTCATCGGGTGGGTTGGGGAACTTGTTCTCTGCTGCGAGCATGGCGGACATGCCCCAGAAGCCTTGATCGTCGTTTCCGAGGGATGCACTGTGGTTGCTAGGCATGTAATCGTGGCCGTCGCCTGTTTGGTGAAGCATGCCCTCCATCACTACGTGGTTGTAGCTCTCGTCGCCGGTAAGCTTCCAGTAATCTGGCCCCAGTTAGTCTTCAATTCATTTCGGTGAGCTGTCAATGCCGACGCACCGATATATGTTCCCATCATCGCTCCGCCTTCCCACCAGTAGTAGTCGCCCTTGTATTCTGTGGGAGGACCGGGCAAGATACCGGGAATCATGCCAGTCTGGTTACCGTCATATTGCAGCATGAGATCGTACGCAAGTGCCCGTGCCGATTGCTTAATCTCATCTATTTTACGGTCAGTACTCCTCTTCCATCTACTGCAGTTGTCGGCATCGTACCCTTTGTTCCAATCTTGTAGTACTGTGCGTCGGCCGATTGAACGAGAAGACCTCCCAGAAGCGCAGCCTGAGCCACAAACGCTGCCGGCGACGAAAACATGATGTCGCCGTGATCAAATATGAGTCCCTCTGCAAGAAACGGTTGTCGATATGAGGCGATGTCGTGATATGGTGGTCAATTGAGGTAGCTTGTAAGCGAGCGACACAAGCACCAGACCTCGACGTACGAAGTAAACCCTCCCGCCAAAAGAAGACAGGACCGGGAAATAAAAGTCCAAATGGGATAAAAACGAGCGTTTTCGATGTCAAAGTTTACAGCAAAAAAAAGCGAATGCAAAAGGTAAGAAAGAAAGCCGACAGAAGAGAGATCTGGGTAGATCAAAGGTGGGACGGAAAGCCGGGGATCTATTCTTTACTACGTACATACAAAGCACACACAAAAACAGGGGGAAAATAAAAAGGCACTGGCAAGTTTATTGGTACGAGCCAAGTCTCTGGGCATCGGGGCAGTGCAGGCGCTGCGACGAGAGGTATATTTCCTTGGCGGGTTTTAGGCCTATCGACGAGACAAGAAGGTTGAAGAGCCAAGACGCCAGTGACATGGGGTGTTTTGATCATGGCTTTATTGGCAAATGGTCAGGTCTTGGCGAGGGGGCAGCCACGTAATTGACATTTTGAAGCTGATTTACAGTGCATGATGAATTGCACTAAAGGCAAGACGATAATTGTAGGAGACCTCGTAGGAACAAAACATCACGACCCACGGATGAGACAACATGAGGTGAAGTCCCATCGCAATAACAAAGAAAAAGCCAAGATCTCCTGTACTAGAGTGAGATTTTGAACGGGCCACGCAAGCAAGCCCAAGCACGATAACAATATACCCTCCCCTCACCTCTAATCTATGACAGTTACAAAGTACTCTTCTAAAAGATTCCCCCCTTTCGTAGAAGAGGGCGCTAAACTTTAATACGCCCAACTCCACCCAATTGGCCCAGCCCCTGGTATGCTTAAATATTACCTTATTCTTCCTCCGCGACCACTGAAACACGGCGCTGCAAGGAATCAAGGTTTGAGGTGCACGCGGACATGGGAGATACTGGAATGAGGAGTGAGCTGGTGACACAGTCATAGACATGTTCGTTTATTGACTGTAGAAAGAAGAAGAATAAAACTGGTTTACTGCATGGCTGGTGCTAAGGCCTCGTGAGGCTAATGCCCAGATTTGATCAAAGGGGCGTCTTGGCAGACCGTCATTACTTGGCGGAGTAAACAGCATGACATTTCCCCCGAGTGTCCCGGGTCCTCACATGCCAAACACACACCAAACTGTCACTCGCGCTCGTATAAAATACCCGTGTGGCTATGTATGTATCCCAGCAACGGGCTCCTTATGTATCCGTAACTTTCTTTTTTTTTTTTTTTGGCAGAGAAGGGGAAAGTCAATTGGTACGCGCCAAGCTAACCAAGACATACGCGTGTCGTCGGTCTTGGGTTTTACCACCGTTTCTGAGTTGGCATCATCTTGTTTCAGCTTGGCGAACACCTTATTCCGACGATCTCAATTTGCATTTTCTGGTGAATATATATTGTACTTCGTATCGACGCATCTTTTGTCGGTGTGGGTGAGGCCCCTCGGTGTTTATGTTGGCGCCTGTTGCGGGATTAGAATGAGAGCTTGTTCCCCAGCCACGGCGTCAACTTCGCGGCGCTTCTCTGACGTATCGCAGCTTGAAGGTTGGGTAACTTCACTTCGCAGCCACATTTATTTTCCGGGACGGGCTTCTAGAATTGTGTGTAAGGCTAGTGATCTGCTCCCGACGGTTGGACGCGCATCGATTGTGGAAACGACCAGAAGGGGTCTGCGGATACAAAGTGTGCAACATTGATCTACCTTTCTGGCATTGTCACGTATCAAAAAATTGACATTTTCCAGGTGGTTATGCGATTTAAGATGTGACAACGTATTTAAGTTCTGTGGTTTTCCACTGAGGAAGCTAATTTTTAGGCGGTGAACTTCAAACGCCTTCAATTTCGGGTGCTGCGGCGAATGATCACATCGAACCGCTGGCGTTCACCAACGTCGACAAAGCTGCAGGCAGGAGAACTTTTCAATAAATGCGGTCCCATAGAGCGCAGGTCTTGATTGGCAATAGATACCTTGATTAACGTTTCTTTATTAAGAGTGCACCATATGCGCCTTCATTCTGTGCGGCACTTTCTAATTGTCACTCATCTGAGAGTCGTAGATTGAACCCGGATGAGATCAAAAGCGAGAGCCTCCGAACACGATGTAAAAGCATCGCCACTAGTTCAATTAAATAGACGTACCGTATGTGGTCAAGACGCCCCTGGTCATCAAACAATCGTTTACCAATGACAACATCCAACGCCGCCGAAAATTGGAAATATGCCATCTGCAGGGTAACCGGGCATTTTAGACCGCTAAGCTCCAGGCGGTGCAAGGCCCCGCGCTCCAAAGTTGACCAAGGGCAATTGATAAGATATTAATTGACAATTTATTATAGCATTCGGTGATGTTGCAGGGAATGCATTCAACGTATGTTTCCATTCTAATTACGCATTGCTGTAACACGGATTGTCGCCGAGAAGCGTTGGGTTAGCATTCTGTCTGCACACCTAATGAGTAACTTTGACACGGCAAACATTTCGGCCAATAGGTAATTGCTTGATAGTTTACAGCTCGCTATTATCATTACCTGGTACAAAATATACAACGTTATACTGTTTGTTGTTGTTGTTGTTGCGCATGCTCATGTGGTGCAATGCTGATTGCGTTACGATGTGCCGAACCGTCCGGCCGAAAGCACAACGGCACTCGGCCGACCAAGCGATGGATGTCACACTTTCACTTCGGGAATAATTGACCAATGATGCTGAATGCGTGCGTTTATGTATTGTGACCCCAAGCCTTCCGTACTTCAAATATGTACAAGCAATTATTATCCGTCAATCCCCAATCCCCAATCTTCCACCATTAATCCAGTGTCGCTTAGTTGGGGAGAGAAGCAGGAGCATAAGACTGATCAGGCTTAACAATCTTAGCACCAGCAAGCTGCTTGTCGGTATAAGCAGGCCAAATGATCTGTCGCTTCGACTTGGACACAACAGACAGCGTAGTGAAGCCATTGTCAGCGCCAAACTGGTCGCTCCAGCCAGAGGTTATGGTGAAGTCGCCGCAGGTGCTGGGACCCGCGCTGCGCTTCTTGCTGGCGCCGGGGCCCTTGACGTCGTAGCGGCACTCGTAGGGCTTGCCGTTGCCCGTGTCGATGCCGAACTTCCAGTTGCAGATGGAGTCGTCGGAGCGGCAGTAGCGCTTGGCGTCGCGGATGGTCCACTGGGCGGTTGAGGCCATCATGTTGACGGAGTCTGCGGCGGGTGCGGCTGTGACGCCGGTGGCGGCGAGGAGAGTGAAGACTGCGGCGGAGAACTTCATTTTGAGTGTGTTTGTGGTTTGTTTGTGGTTGTGTGAGAGGAGATGTGTGTGTGAGTGTGATGATGAGATGGGATGAGAAGGAAGAGAGGTTGATGGCTGTTTATATAGAACATTTCTACACCACTGATCTAAACTATGACATAGAACCTCCAGCTATTCTAAGCCCAGTCCCACAAAGCTATACTGATCCGTGCTATAGCCAGCTCACCGTGAGCTCCAGCTTCAACTTGCCTTGTAGTAGAGACCTCGTGCGTTGAGCAACACGAGGTGATCGACAGGCCGAAGCTGGATCTCGTATTCCAAACCCGCACCCACCGACATCAGCCGATGAACCGCAGCGGGAGGCGTAGAAACTATGCATAAGCATAAAGCGGCGCAGAAGAAGCATAAAACGGTAGTATTATTCTTTAATTGCTGCCTCGTGATTCATTGTATCAGCGCATAATTGAAGCAGGAGCTCTCGTATTGCTTTGCTGTGAAGTCGGGCCCCGTCCCCGCAAGAAGGACCAAAATAGCAAACAGAACCTGATCAGATAATTCTTCCGTTGGGTAATGTACAGTATTTCCGATATTTCCGTCTTGGTTCTACGTCAGAAACTGTGGGGATGGCCTTGATCCATCGCTCGATATAGCATCTCGTATTACTCGCATCTCACGTTACCTTCAGTCATGTTTCCTTACTGTACATGCCCAACGTTAGTAATGAATCCTTTCACAGCATCGAGACCGTTTTTCTACGCCACGATGCGGGAGCAGCCCTTCTGGGCTGACATCAAGGCTTGCTACAGCGGGGTTAGCGGCAACCGACGCGCTAGAACCGTTCTATATTCTATTCTTAGGGGCCTGGTTTACCCCGTCCATCCAACATGTCACCAATTCTCAGTGCATCCATCCATCTCCAATAAGTACGTATATCCGAATCACTTCTATTCACTTCACATATTCAACGTCATAATCGATCATCTTCTAGAAAATCTCCGCCTAATGTGGAGATACAAACCGCACCATCATTTCCCCTCTCGTGTAGCTGATTACAGGGTTGATCAATCGCCCCCTCTCGTATCCTCAGACCTGCCCGCTGTTCAAATCTCACTGTACATCCTGATGCGCATTGAGAAGCACTCTTTTCTGCAGGGATTTTCCCATCGTGTCCGAGAGGATACCGCTTTTGGTGGATCTGCATCAGCGCTGACATCAACAGAGCGAATCATCATCGCGAAAGGAACAGCGTGACATATGCTGCACGCAAAACTGTGCAAGGGACTTCATGATGGCCCTGATCTTTTCCTCTTTTTTCGCATTTCTACCACGGTACTTTGTCTTTTCATAACTACATGTCCGTCGTCAAATCACACAAGACTTCATTAAAAACCCCGCCCTTTTGTTTAGCTTAGCTTAGCTTGCTTAACCCTTCTGGCCACCCGTGGGGACCTTGAACAGGACAGCTCGGCCGTCGGGTCCTTGGCCAAGAGCCTTGTCCACACGGTAGTATCCCTTGCGCTCCAGCTGGATAAAATCGTTCTCCTTGAGGCCGGCGATGCTAGCGTCGACCAGCGCATCGACCTTCCAGGCGGTTGTCTCGGCCAGGTAGTCGTCAAGGTTGTCATCCTTCTCTAGCGTGTCCTTGGTGATGAGGTAGCCAAAGTCCCAGAGCTCGGCCTTGACCAGGTTCTCGGGGTCGGCCGCTAGCCAGTGGACCTTCTTGCTGGTGGTCTTGAAGTCGCCGGCGAGATGGAGCTCGAGGTTGAGGTCCTTGATGGGTGAGGCCGACTTGTCGAGGCCGCGGACAATGGCGTTACCCCAGCTCATCAGGGTGATTTCCTCGTTGTCGGCGAATTCAGCAACATCGGCTTGGTCGAGGAGAAGCTTGGGTCCGAATGTGACCTGCTTGGTACCAACGTCGGGGTTCTTGACGTGCTTGGGCCTGTCCTCCTTGTATGACTTCTCGGGACCGCCAGTCACGGTGACAGTAACGGCGTCCTTCTCCTCGATGGCCATGTACCGGGGCACAACAGGGTCGAGCATTCGCTTGTTGATGGCCCAGATAGTTGTCCAGTCCATGGTGACGATATTCCGGCTAGGTCCCTGCTTCAACATGAACTCACGGAGAGCGGGAACGGTCAAACCGCGACGGAGGATACCGCGGACAGTGGGCAGGCGAGGATCATCCCACCCGCTGACACGACCGGTGTCGACAACCTTGGTAAGCTTTCGCTTGGAAAGGAATGTTCGGATAAAGTTGATACGGGCAAACTCCCAGAGGTTGACCTTGCGGAGCTTGAGGTTATTGATGAACCAGTGGTATTGCTCGTTGCGGTCGGCATACTCGGTCGTTCGGAGCGCGTGGGTGACACCCTCGAGGCTGTCGACGACAGGGCAGGCGAAATCGTAGGTAGGGTAGATGTTCCAGTCCCAGCCGGTTCGGTGGTGTGGAGCGGGCTCGGCGCCCTTCCAGTTGGGGAATCTGTAGATGACGGGGTCTCGCATGGAGCCGTTGCTTGAGTCGAAGGCGATGCGAGCGCGAATGCAGTGTTTTCGGCCCAGATCCGTGCCGTTCTTCATCTCTCTGAACATGGCCAAACTCTCCTCAGCAGGACGGTCACGTCGCTTGCTGGCAAGACGGTTCTTGCGGTCATCCTTCTGGATCTCTGGGTCGGTGTCATCGGCGTATGCGTTACCATCGAGGATCATCTGCTCGGCAATCTCGTAGAGCTCCTTGAAGTAGTCGCTGGTGTGAGTGACGGAGACGTACTTAATGTCCATCAACTCGAGATCGTGGAGGATAGAGTCCTCGAACTCCTGCTTCTCCTTGGAGGGGTTTGTGTCATCGAATCGGACGAGGAGCTTGCCATTGCCATCGGGGGCAGTCTTGGCGAAGTAATCGTTGAGGAGAGCGGCCTTTGCGTGACCAATGTGAAGGTAACCACTTGAAAAGTGTCAGTAAAGTCACGCGATGCTTGCTCGGTGAAGAACATACCTGGGCTCGGGAGGGAAACGGGTCACGACACCGTTCTCGGTGTTCTGGAGGCCAATGTTGTAGTTGGCACCACCGACGCGCTTCTCCTTGCCGGAGTTGAGCTTCTCCTTCAGCTCAGGGTGAGCATCCTCGATGAACTTGAACCACCGGGTGATGTTGGCGTAGGCGCCCTTTCGGACGAGGCCAATGGCGACCTTGTTGGTGCGGAGAGCAGTCCAGACCTTCTCGTCGGCCTCACTCAGGGTGTAGCCTCCAAGGTAGGTTCGGAGAGTAAGGTGCTTGTCAAGATCAGCGGCCAGCGGACCGAGAGTCTTGAAGTCGGCTGTGGCGAGCACTGGAGCCGCGCTCTCAGCGTCGAAGCTCATGATGGCGGGGTTGGAGGAGCGAAGGTTTGTCGGGTAGAGTGTTTGCTGTGGCAATCGTGTGCTGTAGCTTCGTCTCGCTCGTATGCGTCTACAGGTCTCGTTTTCGATCTCGTCTTCGTCTATGTAAGAACGGAGTGGGAAGCGGCTGGTAGAACTAGGTCTCGTTGCCCCAATTTGAAGCCCGAGATTTTGGAGGGGTCAAAGATTTTGGCGGGGTGATTGTGATGACTCAGGATCTTGGTAAAAGCACGTGACCGTATCGTGTGGCAGGACTGTCAACATTCCACGAATGCTACCATTGACTCTTGACCGAGTATTTGTAAGGGATGAATACTTTATGCATTCAATTGTTTGTATATGGTCTAAGGTATTTCTTCATTTCGCTCAGTCGCACCGATCAGGGGCAATTCGCGCACTCGGTTCCCATCGTCTTACTGTCAGCCCACCAATAGCGAAGCCGGAGGAGCTTTGAACATTGAGAAAGCAATATTTCTATCCTTGAGGATCATCTCGAGAATTTTTGCTGATGAGCCACACCGAAAACGGAGAGCATCCGTATATCGGTCAATAGTCACCTTATTTTGATGACGATTGCATGAATAAGATCTTGGATATCCCGGCGTGGCAACCTCAGACCAGGCCGGAAACTTACCCGCCGGCTCAGAGCCGGCTTCTAGACCACGACACTCCGGGAATAACTACCGGGTGTACTGGCCTTGTAATGGGAACAACGCGTCACCTCGAGTCTGTAATTATGTTTTGTGTTTTATCTATTGAATCCCCTCATCATGATCTCATAACTCTCTTCAAGACGCTGGAAGCAAATGTTCATCTTGTATCGTCCATGTGAAACCATGGATGAGCTAAGATATCCCTTGCAGACACTCGCTGTGCAGGCTCGTAAACAAAAATCTTGGATATCAAATCAGATAGCAAGTCAACTTCCTGCGTCGATATTTTCGGCAATGACTCGATGATCTTATCAGCTTTTTCGGAGTATGCTCCAAGGTAGACATTGTCATTTCTGATTGCGGCCGGTTTCCAAAATTTGTTACTGTAACATTCCAGATATGGCTTGTTCTCATGTCTCACTCTTTCTGGCGCAGTTGATGTTGACTGGAGCACCTCAAGATTCTCTGGTTGATCCCAGATCTCGCTGATCCACTGCTTCAAAGACTTCGTGTTTTCGAGCATTTCGCCTAGGGGCTCGCCATTGGTCGTATCCATCGTTGGGAGGCCCTCATCATCGAATAGAGGCTCACCCCATGACGTTGGCATACAGCCAAGGTACTCGCTGACCCATCCAAGCAAGTTTGCTGGGCTATCGACGTTGGGGATTGAGAAGGGTGAAGAGCCTGACCTGATCTGTAGGATAGAACAGCCCAAAGCCCAAACATCACTCGCCGGGCTGGCAGGTTTTCCAACTGCCACCTCAGCCGCGAGAAAGCCTGGAGGTGTCCCAAGTGTTTTCTTCGGGGGAAAGGAAGACAGAAATGATTGATCACAATCGATCAAACAGATGCCATCAAGTATAAGGTTCTCTGCTGACGTGAAGTCGAGATTGCCAACGATATACCGAGGCGCTTCTGCGCCAGTAGGTTCCCCAGAAATTGTCCTCAAGCTATCGCGTCGAGGTTCGCCAAAAAGATGGTACATACCTTGATCATCAAGGTGATCAAGGTTACGGATGCGAAACACGATATTGCTCGGGGTAAAGTCTACAGATGATCAGTAAAGTGAAGGCAGGGAGGAAAAACGCTACTTACCTCCATGACAAAGCCCTTGAGAATGAAGATGTGCGATAACTTTGGTAGCTTGGGAAGTTACTTTACGTGCCAGCCAGGGGTGAATCCTACTCTGTAGGCATTGGGACATGGTGTTGCAAGAAGGACCACAAGGTGGCATGACTAGACATAGATGGCGGCCATTGGGTCCTTCAATGTGAAAGAAGCGCTTGTAAGTGACGAATCTTTCGTCCTCCATTCTCGAAATGATGCTGTGACACATGACTGCCTTCTCTTCCGCCAAAGAGGAGTCCGAAGCAGCCACAATCTTGAGAGCCACCCAGATTGACTCCCAAGTGTCGTAAGCTAGCCATACAACAGAAAAGCCGCCATGACCAAGCTTATGGACAATCCGGTACCGTCTACCGTCAAAGTGATCGCCGATGTGAACTGGGTGAAAGCCACCTCTTCGATAAAACTCAGGCTCCTCTGTGCCGATAATCTGGATGGTTTCAAACCGACAGGACTCGTCAGAGGCGATTGATGTATTGTTGGTACTTTTGCCAGTTGAAGGAGAAATATTTAAGCGCCCTTCCTCAACTACCAGATGCGGAGAGGATTAGAAAAGGTGACAGGCTGACGAAATGAGTAGATGATGAAGCTTCAAGGTTGTTGGTTGAGCAGTGGAATCAGGCAACAGCCTATCACGTGGGAGATGTCACGCTTCAAGTCGGACAAAAAGCCTGACTTTGAGAGTCAGATGCATGCAATTGGAAACGTTTGTTTGGAAACGTGCATATAGACTTGCTAATTCACTGATGAAACTTAGACGGCGATGAATTCTTTTCTCTTTTGTAAGATTAGTTTGAGTAACTATACCTTGAGATGCCTCCTGATACTAGCGAAAGTGCTAGCAATCTAGTAGCGGTAATACTTCTCTTACAATATCTTATTCATCATACATGACCAGTAAGCGAATTTCAATGCTCTCTCTAAATCTCTCAGTATATGTTCCATTTTGGATATCAAAGGAACAGTGGGGCGCAGCTAGGCAAGTTAGCCATCTATAGACACCCGACGGAGGATAAGACACCTAATCCAGGCCGGAGTAGCAGTGGTACAGGATCATCACGGCCCATTTCGTGCACTAGAGTACATACCTGTAGCAACATCAGTCCTACTATCGTGGCATTTAAAAACCCAAACTTGGTCACGCATTTGATTACTATAGTAGTACCAGCGATGTGCTGGATGGTGATACAGGTTCAGCGACTCGCCGACGTAGTGGGGGAACACAAGGTCTGTTGGTTCACCGTCCCTGGCGAGATCAAACGTGGAAAAGTCTCCGAGTGTGAGAGGGAAATCTCGCAGGGGGCCAAAAAGTGGTCTCCAGACACTTGATCGGAAAGCATCGTATGGTTAGTGGCAATGTATCAAGATGTTTGAGGGTTTGGGGGGAGTAAGGTTGTGCTATGGAAAGTAACTTGGGTAAAGGAAGGCTATCAACTCACTTGATCACCTGAAACCTGTTCTGAAGCAAATGATCTGCCTCGCCTCCAAGATGGTAGCGTATCCTTTGAGCACTGGACGCTGGCGTCTGGTCTGATGTCCAGGTCGGTTAGCAACAGACAAGTGGAAAAGGCTGTGGAAAGGAGTAAACTCTCACCAATGTGTGCCGCGACAAGAGGTTTTCTCTTACGACTACAGCCGCAGCCCTTTGACAACGGCTGTGATAGTCTGTGCTACGCGTCCAAATCAGCAACCACTGCAATAGTGAGAGACAGTGAACGAGGTAAAGGACTTACTGTATGCTCAAAGGGGACTACTCGCGACGCGCCAAGCTTTTTGGTAATGAAGTCAACTATCTCAGGATAGTACTTCTCGCGAACAATGTGGTCGATTTCAAACTCTTCGTTTGTTAAACTCGTTTCGTGGTGATCGAGTTCAAAGCCGTGCGTATCAAGGGCAAAGTCAGACTCGCGGCCCCGTATATCAGTAATGCTGATGTCGTGGACTTGTTCGTGAAGAACATTGTGCTGTGGGGGGACATCTTTTCCGTCGGACGGGACAGGAAAATTGATAAAGTAAGGTTTTTGCGTGTCGTACAAAGGGAGACGCTTTAGATACCATAGCTCTGTGACGACCTCAGGCGCTGGCCATTAGAGTTAGGAGCGGAAATTCAAGTACTCATTATACCTTTTGGCTTACTTTTGTTTTCCATGCTGAGATAACTTGTATAATAAGTACTTGATAGAAGTTGTATTTAGTGTTGGATGGGTTTACTACCAAGGCAAGGCTCGTCTTGCTTGGTAAAATGGAGGTGTATGATATAAGAAAGGGAGGACAAAATTAACTGTGCTTCCGGGAAATGCCATGCACGTAGATAAATGCGTGGTTCCGGTATTAATGCTATGGAAAACGAGGCTCGGGAACAAGAAGGCTCAATGTGACCATGGATTTTAAGGTGTACGTACAGTAAAGTACCTAGGTACTTAGGTAGGTACAATCGCGAGGTGGTGTGGCTGCAGGCTGCAGGCTGCATGCGCTGGGCAGGCAGACAACCTTGACAACCACTAAACTCACTGTCTGTTGTACATACTGCACTGTACTTGGGCGGGGTAAATGTGGAGTGACGTGGCCAGCTCCGAATGTCAGTCCGTGTTATCAAGTACGTACAGTACAGTACAGTACAGCACCTAGCGACAGTACAGTGACACGCTCGCTGTTGTTTTTGCTTGTTTGTCGCACGCGAAATTATTTGTCGCCGCGTGATCAAGACCGCGAAAGCTCAAACAAACCCGCGCTAATCTGAGGCTTGTAGACAGGAACATCATACTATTGCTACCTTGAGTATCGTTGCTCTTACCGCTACCGCTACCACTACCGCTACTGCTACCGCTAGCCCTGCCGTGGCCGTTGCAAAGCTTGTTTTGCTTTCGCCAAAACGAAATCTCCATCATGAGCAAGATGGAGCCGACGCCGCCGCCCTTATTTAACACTTGGCGACCGTCGACATCATCGAAATCCCCTTGGCTATCTCCGCCACGTCTATGGCTCCTACTTGTTGTACTTTTCGGACTCGTCTGGATATTGATGATGCCGATTGCACCTCCCAGCAGTAACGGCCCTGTTTTGACCGACATTTCCCGCTCACAATGCTCTCACAGCAGCAGCAATGACATGGCGTTTTTGCCTTCATCTGTTACCGTCCTTCCTTCGGGGTCTTTTTATTCTGATTACAGCGAACTGGTAGGCACCTTTCTGGGCAGTTTAGTGGACTTGATGGACCCCCCATTCACATCCACATCCATATCCGTGCTATTGGCGGCCCCCTCCCTAACTTCTGCTGATAGTTTCCCCTCATCATTGATCTCCCAGTTGGACTTGTTCCAGCGACAGTTATCCTCTTGACCCAAAGCATTGCCGACTTATCAGTACGAGAATTTGGTGATATCCTCCACCGCTTCCATCAGACAGACGACGTCTGGGATAGCCATTTCCTGTCCTTTGTGGTCTTTGCCCATCGCGGTACAGTCAACCCCGTTAAACCCCGATTGCCAGAAGGACTCGCGGATCGATTGCAATCTCTTGGTACAAAGCGAGTTGCCTTGGTAGATCAATCTAAGCTGGAACTCGATGCTCTGACGGAGGGTCCCTACTTTGCCACTGCCACGGGACTTTTGCCAGTGAGGAAGCTTTTCCCAGACACCCACGCAGCTTTTGTTGCGTCACTCGTTCAGTCACCGTCCCAAACGTGAGTCCCTCAATCAGTGTTCTTCGCCATGCTATGCTGTACTTTCCCCCGTTCGCTAACAATATATGAAAGCATCACATATTTAAACGCAACAACAGCCGATGCATACCCAAATCAAGCTATAGCCGTACCCTCCCGTCTCTACTTCGCGCCAGACCCCGAAAAGCCATTGAATGGTCTCAGAGTCGCAATCAAGGACAACATCGATATCGCTGGCGCCAAAACATTTGCCTCCTCTCTAGCCTATGGTGAATTCCATGGCATCAAGTCCCAGAATGCCCCCGCCATTCAGCGATTGCTGGATCTCGGCGCCGTCATCGTGGGCAAGACAGGCATGAGCCAGTTCGCTGACGCCGAAGACCCTACCGGTGACTTTGTCGACTTTCATGCTCCCTGGAACCCCCGCGGTGACGCTCTCAGGTCCCCAGGTGGGAGCAGCTATGGCTCAGGTGCTGCAGCAGGTGCCTACGATTGGATCGACTTCACAATTGGCACCGACAGTAAGCCTCCGCAGACATGTCCACCAAATTAATTATGCTGACATGGGGAAAGCTGGTGGAAGTGTACGACAACCGGCGGCTAGCCAGTCGGTCTACGGCCTCCGACCCTCAAAGGGAGCCTTGAGCGTTGAAGGAACTGTTGTTATCCATAGGTAAGCTTCAACGAGAAGATATTGAGCCCGGGTAGACTGACGTGCCATGCTTGCTTTGGTATTAGTGATCTCGACGCCATTGGTGTTCTCTCAAGGAACCTCAGCGTCCTTCACACTGTCTCCTACCACCTTTACCCAGACAACACCAAAAAGGCCTCAGATAAACCCTTGGACTTAATATACCCTAGCCACCTATTCCCCGTCGAGGACGATAAAGCGCAAAAGATCTACGACAAGGCAGTGGAGGCACTCGAGAGAGTTTTGGGTGTTACGAGACGCAATGTGGATTTCTATCAAGAGTGGAAGAGGTCCCATCCTGACTCCGAAGCCTTTACAGAATACTTCAAGGAAGTCTTCTACGATTATGTGGTCTGGGGTCAATGGAACGAGCGATCTACATTCAGAAATGAATACCAGGCTAAGTTTGGCCGTCCACCTTATGTCAATCCTCTGTCCAGATTTCGTTGGGAGCTTGGTAGCAACATGACTGAACAACACTTCTCAAACCTGCAGTCTAAGCGTCAAGAGTTTCAAGCTTTTATTGAGGGTATATTCGGCGAAAACACTATTATGATTACGCCGTTCAAGTTTGGTGAGCCCGATCGTCGCGACGAATACAGACCAGAGTGAGTTCTACCCGGCTGCCAGATGACGCTGATGTTCCGCCACCTTATGCTAACATTCTACGCGCTTCCCCAAGGCCGAGGTTGAGGAATAAGGATGAATTTGGCTGGGGACTTAGGCCAGCCTTTCAGACACCCATGGCTGGGCAGCCTGAGATTGTTTTCCCCGTGAGTCAGCTGCCAGTCTTCTCATCTGTGAGCCAGCGGGAGGAGAGCTACGGAGTTATTGCGTCCCTTATTGGGTCTCAAGGTAAGTCTACACTTACCCACTGATAGCTGTTCTCAGCAGACGCTAACTCCACCAGGAATGGACATGCTCATTGTTGACATAACGGGGAAGCTGTTGAAGGAACTTGGCGTTCCCCAGACTGTGTTCACGGGCCGGACCCCATTCAATATCGATTGATACCTTGGAGAGAAATCGAGATGGAGATGTAAAGATGATTCCTCTGAATTGAAGAAAGATGTACAGACACCGCCTTGTAATTATTTCTTGATGCTCTTTCTACTCTGAGCCAAGACTTCAAGGCCCAAATAGCTCTGTCTCAATAGTGTGTTTACAATAGTGTGAACTTGGATCCTACAGGTAGCGAAGTTGACACCGGTGAGGTACGGGAAAACTCAAAAGATATATAATTCGACCGGAATACGAACTTATTGTATCAATCTTGAAGAACCTCCATCTATTGGGAATAAATTGGACCGTCATAACACTGAAGCACCCGAGAACCTTTACCCGCCTTCAGCTACTGTAGCTTGGGGACTCGGAGTGGGAGGACGGGCCCGCTTGTGCGTCCTCAGCCTCTCCCGCCCGCGCTCTCCTTCACGTTCACGTTCAGGTTGACGCTCTTTCAAATCGTTTCCTGCCTGTTTCATCAAAGCCTTGCCTTGAAACTGAGGATCGTTCATCCACTGGATCCATGGCTTTTCATCAGGACGCGCTGGATCTGGGGCCCAGCCCTGCCAGGGAGTGGCTTTGGTTGTAGTACTCTCGACGGCTGTCGTTGCTGACCCCTGGTGAGTAGGGGTTTGAGCTTGGAATAGTCTTTTCCAAGGCTGTTCTTTATCCATGCTGAGTATATTCTATAGAGTTGTGAGCATATTTACGCATAACAGTTACCGAATAAATAGAAGAAGCTCGGAAAGGGTCCCGTACGTTTTGGGACTCAGCTGGTTTGGGAGAGAGACTCGTCGGGTCTTTGACCAGTAGCTGTTACTGGTAGCTGCGCTGTTTAATATTGCAATCAGATTGGAAGCGGGAGAATGTTGTGGGGGCTGGAGAAGGTTGGTGATGATTTAAAGTGCCACTGGCATAAAGCAAACTCGTGCTTGTATGCGCGTATTGCCAAAGTGAAATCAGGCTCGGTGAACTGAAACACCGAGGACATGATGACACCACTACACAAACGCACCGTCCGCGATACCAAGTAGCATTCCATTGAGCGGTCAGGTGGCCAAATCTTTGCAACCTTGCAACCCCTGCCATTGAGGCTCTTTGCTGCACAAAAGTCCAAAAAGGTAGAAACTGGCATAACGTGAGGAGTAATATGCGGTCCAGGTAACGCCTGCAGTGTGATTGAACTGCAGTGAGCAGTAATCAGGCTGTGATCATCCTTCATGCATGCATGCTTTTCCCCGCTTCAAATCATAAGACAATCCATGCAAGACAGACGCCTCAATGACTCTACGCAAATCACAGTAATCCACGCTTTCTTGCGGCTGAAGACGGGATCTGCAAATTGAGGCATTTTTCTAAACAACCTGGGGCACCATGCAAGCTTCTCTGGACAGGAAGATGGTGTCGATGCTGACCACCGATAGGCAACACTCCAGCAAATAGAATCTTTGGGGCTTTCACTTTGTAACTATGCACCAGATTGTTTTGGTAGATAAGGCAAGATAGAGCAAGATAGCTGTTACCAGTAATTATCTCATTCTTAACACACATACGTCAACGTACATATGGCAGTGGTCACATCAACGTCTGGGGGTATATCTAACCCTGAGGCGGACGTGGTGGCTGCCTTGGGTCTTTGAGTACATTCGATCAACACACAGAGACTTTCACAGTAGAACGAGGAATCATCTAGCAATGTAAGTCTCAGGCCTCTTGACGCGGTGACCCAATCAAATAGTGAATTAGGCCGTAGGCGTGAACTAACCGCATCACATCCATCTCTTTTTTGGTGAGTATGGCAAGAAGCTTCATTTTCAAAACTTGATCCTGTCCCTGGAGATCTCTGTAACTGTGATTCTCGATTTTCTTCTTCCCTTTCGTAAGCAATCTTATCCTTAGCTCCATACTAAATTGGCAACTGGTTCCAAATGTTCAGCAAACGTCACCGGCCAAATAGCCTTCCTCCCAGCGGAACTGATCCTCAATCTCACCACCCTGAGTCCCTCTATCATAAGATCCATCAGAAGATAAGGAATCTGAAACTCAAAGGATCGATTGTAGAATTTAACATCCCTGATCCTGTTGGACCTAGTATTGTGCCAGCTAAGACCACGCCCGCAAGCATTTCATCAGCCACTACGGCTGTTCATGAAGGTATCAGGTTAGACACCCTCTCCACAAGAACAAAAGGTTAGTACTGACTTCTGGATCGTATTTACAGCACTCGAACATGGGAGGGACCACTCCGCGAATTCCAAGATCAGGTCGGACCTGAGACCTATCGAAGGATCATGCTGACCGAGTCCATGGAGACGTTGAGCCAAAATCTGCACCAAATATCCACCAAATCGACTGAAAAGGCACGCTACGTGTCTCCTGAATTTCTCAGCCTGCTAAAATCAGTAGGTCCCATCGCCACTGCAATCGCTCCCGTGACCCCAGAGGTGGGATATCTCGTCTGGGGAAGCGTGAGTCTCCTTGCCGAGGCAAGTTACCTAGCTTGGAATCGTCTGTGTGACTTCGACTAGCTAACTTGTAAATAGAAAGATAAACACTGGCTATCAAAAGATATTCACAAACACCTGCTTGAAATCTGCAAGGAATTCGACAGATGCGAGCGTCTTCTGGAAGCATACCGTGACAGTGTTGCGCTGAAGAGAGAAGTCGAAGAGTTCTATCAACAAGTAGCAAAATTCTTGAGTTTCTCAATTCAAAGTATACAACGGTGTATGGTAACCCCTTTTACGCCAGGTCTATGGTGGAATAACACTGGATAAAGTGGGGTTTGGACGCTGAAGCTAACTGAACATCAGCCTCTGTATCTTCACCTCCTCGGCAGCATGTCAAAGATCAACTCAACGGCAACTTCGCACGAATAAAGCAATGTGTTGAGAGTATACAGAGAGAAGCAAACACGCTAGGACATCAACGCCATCCTGTACAAGAACCAAGCGACGCCAAAGTCAAGCAAGATCCAGATTTGCCTCTCAGCACTTTATTTGACATACCACCAAACCAAAGATTCTCAGGAAGAGACGATGTATTGACGGCAATGCAAAAACAGTTGTTGGATTCAAGTGGTCAGCCCCTCCAAGGAATTTCAGTTTTACTTTTTGGGCTTGGAGGAATGGGTAAGTCGTCGGTTACCGTCAGGTACATCTACGACAATTATAAAAAGTACGAGCCATACATCTTCTGGATCCCCTGTGACACTCGTCAAAAGCTCAAGGCGGCTGTTCTGGTAGCTTGTCAGTGGCTGAAAATACCGCTGGAGAACTCGGATGCCGATCTTGCCAAGGCACCTGGTGTCTGGAAACATTGGCTTGAACATTCCGGTAAGTCCATTCTACTACCAGAGAAAGCAGAGGCTTGCTGATAATTTCAACCAGACAAACAGTTCATCGTCGTTTATGATAATGTAGAAGAAAAGTCTGTGCTGGAAGAGGTCTGGCCGAAAGCTTATTCGGGCACTATCATCGTTACCAGCCGTCGGAGGGATGTTGCCAATGACCTCGCGATGCATGAACACGAGATAACTGCCATGTCTCCTCTTGATAGTCGCAATCTCCTGCTAGACTTGTTGTCCCCTTCACTGCGAGAAGAAGCCAAGAAAGATATAACAGTGGTTGATAAGATTTGCGAGTTCCTCGACGGGCTTCCTTTAGCCATCTCACTTACTGCGTCCATGATTTACGCTTGCAAGTCTTTGAGTGGGATCTCCCAAAGGTTAGAGAAATCTCGAAAGACACTCTTAGAATGGCCTGATAAGAGAAACACGGACACACCGTTATCCTTGACGGTTCTTTGGGAAGCCAACATCAAGAATCTTTCTCCGCATTCACTCCAAATTCTACACGTTATGGGGCTTTTGGATCCCGATAACTTCACAGAAGACATGGTTTCGCCTGAGATTGTTGCTTCTCAATCACTGCCTCTCCCTCCAGACGAGATGTCATATCTTTATGCGCTTGCCGGACTATCTGAATATTCGCTTGTGCGCGGAGATAGATCATCACTCTGTATGCATCGTTTACTACAGGATGTCATTATCGAGAGAATGGACCAAGAGACGTTGAGGGAGTCTTTCAACACGGCAGTGCAAATTTCTCTTGCTGTTTTCCCAAAACAATCCGATGAGGGTCTTTTGATGTCTTCTTTCTGGCTGCAGTGTCAAAAGTATCGCTCGCATGTTGAGTCGTTGGAACTTCGCTACAAACAGCAGCGTGACCGCCTAGATATGCACTCTGTCCATTTTCCCGAGCTAGCCTATAGGTGTTCTTGGTAACAATTCACTCAGAATACTCCGCAATGATTATGCTGACGCAATTAGGTCAATGTACGAAAGCGGCGACTACATTCGCGCCAACGATTTAGCCCACACAGGTCTTGCAATCCTGGAAGGCGTCAAGTGCGAGACGAGACTGTTGCAAGCGGATCTCTGGACAACTATTGGCGGAGCTCAGCTTCTCGCAACAAACTCCAAAGAAGCGTACGACAGCTTGAAAGAGGCTCTGGACCTGAGGATGAGCGCCGTTGAAGACGGGCTAATGGAGCCTGACCATCCTCAAATTGCCAACTCGTATATGAGCTTAGGTGCAGCAGCTGTTGGAGTCGGAAATGTGGACGAGGCCATCGATCTTGGAGAGAAGTCTATCGAGATCCGCTCAGGAAGAGAAGAAGAACAGATCCAGATGCTCGCAATGTCCCATCACAACGTCGCCTTAGCTTCACTCTGCGCTGGGCAACTAGACAAGGCAGAGAGATTCTCCAAACGATCGATCGAGCTATCCAGGACTAAATCACCGAGCATGACAAAGGAGCAGCGGCTGTAAGATTTAAGTTCGTTATTTAATGATGGTAGGAGAAGGCTAATACTTCTGATCAGGGCCATGGATGCACGCAATGTTTATGGCCTGGCAAACATCTATCTCGCCCAGGGAAAATTCCTCGACGGCAGAATAAAGCATGAAGAGGCACTATCGATCAGGCGAGACATTTTCAAAGAGAAGCACCCCTATACAGCTTGCTCTTATTGGAAGCTTGGATGTCTTTGGCAGGCCGAAGACTGGCAAAAAGCCGTGTAAGAACTCCTACTCTTTCCCTTCACACAAGTTTCTTTATTCCTAGTTTTCTGGGATCTAATAGCCCAACTATCCCTAGGAATTATTATAAGAGGTCAATCGAAATCTACAACTCTTTATCGCTAGTACAAGCGCCCTTGGGTAGGAGTTTGCATCACCTAGGTAAGCTGCTCCTTGAGCATGATCCTGACGAGGCAGATATTCATATCAGGCGGGCTGGCGAGATTTACAATGATCTAGCGGGCGAGGAGTTTGATGCGGACGAGGAGGATCCTTTCAAAAAATATGTTCACGCATTTTATAGTTGATAAAGGTTATCCATCATGAACTTGAGCGGGCTAACAAATGACTTTTTCTTGAATGAAAGCACTTTGGCGTATAAGCTTGATCAGTAGTCTAGGCAATTCCAAGCCGCACCCGAAGCTGAGAGGTTAACACGAGATAAAGAATCCTGACCAGCCCGGATACCCCAATGACAAGTGGTATCATTTGTCCAGCTGCCAAAATATTTTGGTAATCTTGTTGGGGATTCCACCGCAGTGTCAGCTCTACCATGGCGATCACATTAGCCTGGGCGAGGAGAGCCACTGCAATCTGAAGCCAGGTCTGCCAGCGAGGTTTTGGATCCCGCATCGCTACCCCAGGCGCACCTGTGACTGGTATCAGATACCGCAGGGAGGTTTTCAATCCGTCCTGCGCCACGAGCAATGAAACACGTCGTGTATATGCGGCTGCTACGGCCAGAAACACAAAACATCCAATAGAGCTCATGACGATTCCAAAGGTACGCAAAGCGATGATCTTCCATCGGCCAAAGAGCATGGTTACGTAGACACAGTCTGGGTGTTGTTCCTGGAGTCTGAGGGCGCCGCTGGACCAGAACCAGCAGCAGTAAGCGACAAAGGCACCGAAGTTGACTACCGCGACGAGTCGTCGCGGTATAGACGCTCGATCATTGACAAAATCGGGCAGGTGATGTGATGTGAGAAAGCCGCCGAAACTAAGTGAAAGGACGATGATGACCTCTGGTTGATAGATGGAACCGGTTGCAGTAAGAACTACCAATGAGATCAGAACGGCGGTTTGGAATAGTTGTGAGGTGGCTTGCGTAGCGGGGGCTTCAGCGGGGACGTAGATCTGAGATGCCAGTGATGTGAGCCATTGACAGTAAAGACCAACACGGATCCCTATCCCGTAGAGATCCGAGTTGTGTGGGAACTTGCATGTATCCTCCATTGTTTCGCTTCAGTCTTTGCAGGCTGTCGCAGGTGTAGAACAGGTTAACGCGCGATTATGTTACTCGGATATAGCACAAGCGGTCGACAAAGGTAGATCGCTAGATAAGTATACAGCTAACGATACGTCAATGAAGGTACCCCCAGAGTGAGGCTGCAATGCCCTCGCTTATCCATGCCCCAGGTTGAAAGTGGCTTGCAGATACTTGCAGGTTTCCAACAACCCAGGCCCAACCTCACTACCCTGCTGCATCCTTGCGCCCGTCATGCCACACACAGGTGCCTCCTCCGCGCGACATGTGCACGCAGCATCCCCCCATTCTGCGCTGACACGTGTACACAGCCAAATCCAGTAACGCATGCGCAAGGGAGTCTTGTCAAACTTGGGGAATACACAATGCGGACCAGGCAAGCCATCCACATCGCGGTAAGTCCTGCTGTTGGTCTGTTCCTCGAAAATGCACCACATGACTTTTGCCAGGCTGTAGTTCTCCATCATCTGTCTCTCGGGGTCTGTTGCGCGTGCGAATTGCCTGAAGTAGCCCGATTGCGGATTTGAATATAATATACCTTTGGGCATGTGAGCTGGGTTGATCGGACTCATCTCCCAGGCTTTGGGTTCCTCGTCTAATGAACTCGGCCAAGCATTCGGATGCAGCCAACGTCGCGCTGATCCGCATTGCTCCAAGTCAACCAAGACGATGTCTTCCTTTTCTGTGATGACCATGTTGTCGAGCCTGAGATCAGAGTAAAATCCGCCTCGGCAGGTATGAATATGCTTCAGCGCACTGGTTAATTGAAAGACCCATTTCACCTTGGTATGCATGCTTAGTCGTGATTTTTCACCGTGGGCAGCACAGTCCTTAAGCCTGTTGACCAAAGAGCCGCCAGCGTGATATTGCAAAATGAAGCCGCAGACTATAGCTTCAGGTCTGTTCGGCACCTGACGTGTGACGATGAAAGATGGTCTGGCTATAAGGTTGGGATGGCTTGGTAGTCGAAGAAGTTCTCGGAGTTCGTGGTACAGCCGTGCTACGACTCGGACAGCGCCTTTGAACACAGCTTGCGTGCCATCCGGAAGGAGCACAATAGACACAGAGTCATGCAGTCTTCTGACAACTCTTAGTTCTTCCATTTTCAGTGTTGGGGGCATCTGTAGTGACAACGGCTCCCAGAGCTGCTGAAGCCTGGAAAGGCTTAGGTACCGTCGCTCGAGCTCGATATTAGGACAAAGCCAGACTCCAGCATCTTCGCCGGTCGTATCAGACTCGAGGTGGAATCGAGAACCCAGAGTGAGTGATTCCAATAGCGACGAGACGTTGCGCCGTCTTGACCAAGCTTCTAAGCGAGAAGCGATACTGCTAGCCAGACATTCAATTGTTTGTCGATCAACTTCTGTTTCGGTGGTTTCTGGGTATGATGCGGCGAACAGCGTCTCAAGGGCATCATCGTCGTCATTCAAAACACACAGAAGATGATGTGGGAGGTGTTGTGCGTCTGGATCATCAGCTAGAAATGTCACATAGAGTGCATTGTAGTAGTCGGCGCTAAATCCTTCGATTCGCCAATGGAGCGAATGGCGCGAGCCAAAGGAAAGTACACTTGAAACATCCATTATTTGGGTTTGAGTAAGTAAATTTAAGCCGCGTTGGAAGTTGTTAGGCATGTGCTTATTTTAAGGCTTTGGAGCTATAGAGTATCTGACATTCTGCCTTGTATTAGCCGGCACAGTTCTAGGCGTCAGTAGCCGTCGGTATGCCAAATGAGGTGCTTATCCGAGCTATCTCTGCCTGTTGCCTCCGAAAGTAGGCTGAACCCCTTCAACATGACATAGTGTTCACACTGTTTGAAGAGGACTTATTATTATGTATTCTATATCTTCCTAGTGATCTAAGCTTAAGATTCATCGTTTCGGTGTGCAGTGCCACAGAAGAGACTCGTGAAGTCGGATCCTACCTGAGCCAGATGGTGGACGGCATCTTGCACAGAGCCACCTCTGTGGGCTCTAACCTTGACAGTTAAAGCCCAGCACTTGGCTGTCAGTAGTCCCATCACTAGAGAACAGACTTTTCTTTTGTAGAATCTTCCAGTATTATGGTCTTGCTTGAAATGTTTTCTCAACTTGTTCAAAGATGTTGTACAAGGGACAGTCTGAAGAGTCCGCCATGGATCTCCGCCTGTTCTCGACAGCCTTTGGCTGTGTTTGTTGCTCGAGTGGGAGCCACTTATTGTGAGACAAGGGCTTCTGGTTTTCCTGCTTGCTCTCCAAGAAGCCCCGTGCACCCTACCAGATTGCAGTCGCCGGGCATCAGGTATATTAGAATTTGCTTGGTTAGAGAAGCCTGTAGGTCTCGGTCTAGGAGAAGTCAAGCTTGTAGCCATAGCTTAGAATATATTTCATAACCTATACAATAGGAGTACCATATGTTGTATCGCAGCCCGTAGTGCTTCTCGGATCATCCCTCCTCACACCACCTGTCAATAGCAGCATAACGCGGCCGTAAATGTCGAATATTACGGACCCGGAGTCGCCGTCTTTGGAAAATGCGCTGCTATCAAGTCCTATGGTACACCATCCTGAGATATGAAAAGACTCCCTTAATAAGCTTGCAGACAACAGATCTAATTCCGTTCATACATCTAATGCTAAATCCGGACTTTCCTCCATGTATTATCCCAATTAGACCTTGGCGTAAGTTTTTGGCTTAGATCTCGGCTTCTAAGTCTTCTAGGGACATGATATCTGGTCTAGTCGTGACTTCAGAAATAAGTTGAAAGCCGATAGTATCATGCACACCCTTAGACTTAAGCATCTGCCCAAATAGTTCTGTTGCTGGCGGTTTGTTCCCAATTTAGGATAGTTCTGTTCTAAGGTATTGAAAATATTTAGTTTGAAATCCTCTATATCTATATTAAACTATACTAAATTTACTTAAACTTACCTAAATGTTTTTATCACTTAGGATCAAGATCTGAAGTTTTATTGAATACCCCTGCCAGACTAGTTAAGCTTCATTATGTCTTCTGGCAGACTAAATCTAATTCTGGGGTTCCATCTCGTACTCCGATATCCGGCAATTTATCCGTGGCTGTATTGGCTCTTCCTACAAGCTGATGCAGCTTCGTTCGGTCTTGTATCAAGAGAAGAGAGCGGGAAAATGTGCTGTAAATTCCAAAAGCTGGTGTCCCCTATCCATTACTGAATAGACTACTAAATTCTGTCTGCTGATTAAGCTCTCAGTCACGAGCCTCAACTGCAAATAATACATCGCAGACACATCAGGTGACACTGTAGCGGTGGCTAAACGGCTGATGTCTGCGCCCACAGCCAATGAAATGAAAAGCTTGATAGAGGCGAAGGTATAAATCCGACAAAAGCTACCGCGATCGTTAAATATGGTTTGCTTTCATAGACCAGGTATTGGTTCCTTTACTTGTAGATATGGCCAAAACTTTAGGGAAAGACTGGCTTGACTTCGGGGACAAATCAGCTACTACCTTAGTACTTGGCAGGTCAGTACCTAGGTGCCTACCTTGCTTTTCATAATGCCAAAGTGCTTTGTAAACAATGACTTCATCTTCCAAAACAGTATAGGAAAGAACTCCTAGCCTTCATAAGCATTAACCTTCCAAGATACTTACATATGCTTTCTGGCTTACTTTCGCCACGCAACACGCATGACATATAAAGTCCCTCCAACATCCAAACATGTGCTCTTTTGCCTCTCCCTCCTTCGCCGACTGCCTCAGTTCCTTAGAAAGAAAACCACAGGAAACAAAAAAGCGAGTTCGACTTCTTCAACATGACGACTGGCAATCCCGCACAACACCGTCAATACGATCATCCTATTCGACTCGGCGTTGATCAAGAAAACACTAGCACGCCCCCACAGCCACCCAGCGAAGAAGAAGAGAGACGGGCCTATTTCCATGGCCTCCCAAGCTCGCCACTCCTGGTTGCACGCTCGAGCACCGCGGCCTGGTCTCGCCACAGTTACTCTGGATTCCCAAGATGAAGGTCTTTACAAGTCGATGAATACTTTTTACAGGGGAGACCTTCAGAAAGCCTCCTTGGAGCAACAGGAACTGAACAGGGCCAAATTTACAAAATTGCAAGGCTACAAACACCTTTTTGAGGATCACCCTGCCGATCAGAAGTTTTTTTACTTTCAGATGTGTCGAGCTTTCACCTCCATTTAGGTCTCGCAGGGGAGGCTGATGGACTGGGCGCTTATTAAACTATTCAAAGATAAGTATACAATATCACCTCCGATCTGGGCCGAAACTCAAATCGACATGGCTTCTCTAGGCCTCTCTCGCATTTCCAAACCTTCTTATCTCATCTGGATGATTGAGTAGATCATCCGAGGCCGTTACCGCTTCTAGCCTTGGGTTTTAGTGTGTCGGAAGACTTCTTTCGGCTTGGTTAGACCTCCAGGTTTTTCTGCCACCATGAACGGCCGGCATTTTCATCGGCAGGTTGACCATTATCGCTGAACTCCTTACCGACAGTCGAGTTGACAAGTCTATAAAGCCACCTTGTCGTCTTGAACAATGATTTCAGCATCAAACTCATCATCACGCCACTCTAACTACTCATCATGGAGGAGAATCATCCTTCCCACTCTGACTATGAAGTCGTCCCTGGAACAGTGTACCTCGTCACTCAACCATCCCACAACACCCCACTCCATCCGACAGTCTGGGTGATCCACTTCGGTTGTTTGGGTAAGCTACACCATCCCTCCCTCAAACTGACGATATACTTACCTGATGCAGAGCGGTCTCGAGTATGGCGCTTGTGTGTCGTGCATCACCGTCCTGGGAACTACTACAGCTTCCATCTTGGGCTCGTCACCATATAACATGAGCAATGAGGCCTTGGGTTTGATCTGGTTATCTCCTCTCATTGGAAATCTCTTTGAGCAAGCTTCTTACACAATACAGCACTACTTGTATGCTAACCTTCCATCAGAGCCTTGATGGCGGGTCCCTTCAACGACAAGCTTGTCCTGTCCCTCACAAGCCGGAATCGCGGCTGGCTCGAGCCGGAGTTTCGTCTCTGGGTCTTCATCCCCATGGCATTCCTAATGTCAGGCGGTCTCCTCCTCTATGGCGTCGGTGCAGCTAATTCGATACCTTGGATCGGTCCTGTTATCGGCATGGGGCTCGTTGGCTTTGGGTTGACAGTTGCAGCTGCGCTTACGATGGCCTATGTTGTTGACTGCTACAAGGAGGTTTATGGCGAAGCTATCACGGCTGTTATCTTGATCAGGAACATCATTGGCTGTGCTATGACATTTGGTATTCAACCTTGGATTGACACCATGGGTGTGCAGGATACTTTTATCCTAGTCTGTTTCCTGTCATTCGTTATCACTGTATTCGCGGGTTCATTTATCATTTGGGGGAAGAACTTTCGTCTTCTTACCAAGATAGCATATCTTAGCTTCGTGGGAACTTCCTCTGGGGAAAACTAAATATTGGGTCACTTATTGGGTCAACCATATCTCAAGCGCCCGGGTTTTCTTAATTATGTAGTTCTTATCCCAGCAAGGGTACTCTTCCAATTCCTAATCAATACATTACTCCTTTGTCAAGTCCTTCAGAACCTTTCGACCTCTCACACAGTCCTTCTCGTGGAAAGGCTCTCTGCTCGTCTCCTTGATCCCGCCCTGAATCCACGCCTGCACAGCCTCGTGCTCAAACAACCGATCAGCATACTCCTTCGCCTCACCGTCCAGCTCAATACCATAGGTCTTGACCCTCGAAGCAATAGGAGCATACATAGCATCCACGATCGTAAACTTATCGCCCGCCAACCACGGTCCACCAAACTTATCCAACCCCTCTTTGAAAAGCTCATTGAAGCGGTTGATATCCTTCTGGAGCGCTTCACTTGGTGTCCCAAGCTCAATCCTCAACCCAACGTTCATAGAACACTCATCGCGAATGGCATCAAAGCCAGAGTGCATTTCCGCAGCGGCACTGCGTGCAAAAGCGCGTGCTGCTGCGTCTTTTGGCCAAGCAGCGGGGTATTGCTCAGCGATGTACTCGCAGATAGCTAGCGAGTCCCAAACAACAATTGATGTTTCGCCATCGTGAAGACAGGGGACTTTTCCGCTTGGTGAAAAAGCGAGGAAGTCGGGTTGACGAAGACCAGGTTTGAAGAGGTTGAGTTTCTCGTCGAAGGGGACATCGAGGGCTTTGAGGAGGACCCAAGGTCGCATTGACCAAGAGGAGTAGCGCTTGTTGCCGATGAAGAGTGAATAAGTCATTGTGATCTGGTTTGTTGATGATTTGACAATATGAATGTCGTGAGGTTGGAGATGGCTTTTATGGTGTATGGTGTTGAGAAAAAGCCCCGCTGGTTGGGCGCTCTAGTGACTCATTTGCACGCCCTTCGTGTACTCCGTACAGGATTTGTAATCATAATTAACGTATGTGATAAGCATG